>SDVV010033601.1:0-11280 GCA_016164225.1 Gammarus roeselii
AATGAACAACTCGTCCTCACCTTATATACGCGGGACCAGTCAACAACTCGTCCTGCACCTTATATACGCGGGACCAATGAACACCTCGTCCTTCACCTCATATAAGTGGGACCAATCAGCAACTCGTCCTTCACCTTATATACGCACATCAATGAACAACTCGTCCTTCACCTTATAAACGCGGGACGAATGAACAACTCGTCCTTCACCCTAAATACGTGTGACCAATGAAAAACTCGTCTTTCACCTTGTATACGCGGGACCAATGAACAACTCGCTCTTCACCTTATATACGCGGAACCAATGAACAATTCGTCGTTCACCTTATGTAGGCCGTACCAATGAACAACTCGCCCTTCACCTAATATACGCGGGACCAATCAACAACTCGTCCTTCTCATGAATTACGCGAACCAATGAACAACTCGACCTTCACCAATCAACAGAACCAATCACAATTCATCCTTCACCTTATATTTGCGGGACCAATGAACAACTCGTCCATCACTTTATATGCTTTGGACCAATCAACAACTCGCCCTTCACCTTATACACGCGGTACCAATCAACAACTCGTCCTGCACCTTTTATACGCTGGGCCAATCAACAACTCGTTCTTCACCCTATACATGCGGGACTAATGAACAACTCTTCTCCCACCTAATATACGCGGGACGAATCATCAATTCCATCGTCACTTTATATACGCAGGACCTATGAACAACTCATCTATACCTAATATTCGCGGGTTCAATGAACAACTCACCCTTCACCTTATATGCGCGGGATCAATGAGCAACTCGCCCTTCACCTTGAATACGCGGGACCAATGATAAATTCGTCCTTCACCTGATATACGCGGGACCAATGAACAACTCGTCCTTCACCTTATATACGCGGGACCAATCAACAACTCGTCCTTCACTTTGTATACGCGGGACCAATAAACAACTCGTCCTTCTGCCGAAATACGAGGGACCAATGAACAACTCGTCCATCACCTTATATACGCGGGACCAATCAACAACTCGTCCTTCATCTTATATAGGCGGGACTAATGAACAGCTCGTTCTTCATTTTTCATGCGCGAGACCAATGAAAAACTCGTCTTTCACCTTTCTTACGCTCGACCAATGATCAACTCGTCCTGCATCTTATATACGCGGGACCAAACATCGACTCGCCCTTCACTTTTTACACGTGAGATCAATGAACAACTCGTCTCTCACCTTATATACGCCGGGACCAATGAATAACTCTTCTTTCACCTTATATACGCGGGACCGATCAACAACTCGTCCTCCACCTTATATACGCGGGACCAATCAACAACTCGTCCTCCACCTTATATACGCGGGACCAATCAACTACTCGTCCTCCACCTTATATACGCGGGAGCAATGAACAACTCTTCCTCAGCCTTATATACGCGGGATCAATGAACAACTCGACCTTCACCTTATAAACGCGGGACCAATAAACAACTCGTTCTTCACCTTATATACGCGGGGCCGAAAAACAACTCGTCATTCACCTCATGAACGCGGGACCAATCAACTTCTCGTCCTACACCTTATATACGCGAGAGCAATGAACAACGCTTCCTCCACCTTATATACGCGGGACCAATGAACAACTCGTCATTCACCTAAAATATGCGGGACGATAAAATAACTCGTCCATATCCTTACATACTCGGGACCGATGAACAGCTCGCCCGTCACCTTATTCACGTGTAACTAATGAACAGCTCGCCCTGCACCTTACATACGTGGGACCTATGAACCACTCGTCCTTCACCTTATATACTAGAGACCTATGAACCACTCGTCCTTCACCTTATATACTCGGTATCAATGAATAACTCATCCTTCACCTTATATACGCGGAACCAATCAATAATTCATGTTTCTCCTAATATTTGCGGGACCAGTCAACAACTCGTCCATCACCTAATATACGGCGAACCAATCAACAACTCGTCCATCACCTTATAAAAGCGGGACCAATGAACAACTTGTCCTTCACCTTAAATACGCGGGACCAATGAAAAACTCATCCTTCACCTTATATACGCGGAACCAATCAACAATTCGTGTTGCTCCTTATATTTGCGGTACCAGACAACAACTCGTCCATCACCTAATAAACGGCGGACCAATCAACAACTCGTCCATCACCTTATATACGTCGGACCAATGAACAACTTGTCCTTCACCCTATATACGCGGGATCAATGTACAACTCATCCTTCACCTTATAAACACGGGACCAATGAACAACTCGTACTTCACCTTATATACACGGGACCAATGAACAACTCGTCCTACACCTTACATACGCGGGACCAATGAGCAACTCGTCCTTCACCTTATATACGCGCGACCAATGAACATCTCGTCCTTCACCTTATATACGCGGGACCAATGAACAACTCGTCCTTCACCTAATATACGCGAGGCTAATGAACGACTCGCCGTTCACATGATTAGGGACCAATGAATAGCTGGTCCTTCACCTTATATACGCGGGCCCTATCAACCACTCGACCTTCACTTTTTATACGTGAGATGAATGAACAACTCGTCCTTCACCTTATATATGCGGGAGCAATCAAGAACTCGTCCTTCACCTCATATACGCCGGGACCGATAAATTACTTTTCCTTAACCTCAAATACGCGAGACCAATGAACAACTCGTCCTTCCCTCTAAAAACCCGGGACCAATGTACATCTCGTATTTCACCTTATATACGCGGGACCAATCAACAACTCGTCCTTCACCTAATATACGCGAGGCTAATGAACGACTCGTCGTTCCCATGATTAGGGATCAATAAACAACTGGTCCTTCACCTTAGGTACGCAAGACCAATCAACAACTCGTCCTTCACCTTATATACGAAGGACCAATGATCAACTCGTCCTTCACCTTATATACGCAGGGCCAATGAACAACTCGTTTTTTTTTCTTACTCACGCGAGACTAATGAACGACTCGTCGTTCACATCATTTACGCGGGACCAATGAACAACTGGTACTTCACCTTATGTACGCAAGACCATTCAACAACTCGTCCTTAACCTTATATACGCGAGAACAATTAACAATTCGACCTTCACCTTATATACGCGGGACCAATGGACAACTTGACCTTCACCTTATACACGCAGAACCAATAAACAACTCGTCCTTCACCTTATATACGCGGGACCAATCAACAACTCGTCCTTCACCTAATATACGCGAGACCAATGAACCACTCGTCGTTCACATGATTAGGACCAATGAATAACTGGTCCTTCACCTTATATACGCAGACCAATGAACAACTCGTTCTTCACCTTACACACGCGAGACCAATGAACGACTCGTCGTTCACATTATATACGCGAGACCAATGAACATCTGGTTCTTCACCTTGTGTACGCAGGACCGATCAACAACTCGTCCTTCACCTTGAAAACGAAGGACCAATCAACCACTCGTCCTTTACCTTCTATACGCGAGACCAATCAACAACTTGTCCTTCACCATATACACGCGGGAAAAATGAACAACTCGTCCCCACCTTGAAGACACGGGACCAATCAACATTTCGTCCTCCACCTTTTGTACGCTGGACTAATGAACCACTAGTCGTTCACCTTGTATACGCCGGACCAATGAACAACTCGTCCTTCACTTTATGTACGCGGGACCAATCAACAACTCGTCCTTCACCTTGAATACACGGGACCAATGAACAACTCGTCTTTCACCTTATATACGCGGGAACAATCAACAACTCGTCCTTCACTTTATATACGCGGGACAAATGTTCAACTCGTCCTTCATCTTATATACGCGGAACCAATCAAGAATTCGTCCTTCATCTTATAAACGCAGAACCTATCAACCACTCGTCCTTCACCTCATATACGCGGGACCAATGAACGACTCCTCCCTAGCCTTATAAACGCGGGATCAATCAACAACTCGTCCTTCCCCTTGTATACACGAGAAAATAAACAACTCGTCCTCAACTTATATAACTGGGACCAATCAACAACTCGTCCTTCACCTTATGACCGCGGGACCAATGAACAACTCGTCCTTCACCTTCTATGCGAGGGACCAATCAGAAACTCGTTCTGTACCATACATACGTGAGACCAATCAACAAATTGTCTTTCACCTTATATGCGCGGGATTAATGAACAACTCGTCTTTCACCTTAAATATGCGGGACCAATGAAAAAGTTGCCCTGCACTTTATATACGCGGGACCTATCTACCATTCGTCCTTCACCTTATACATGCGGGATCAATGAACCACTCGTCCTTCACTTTTTTTGCGAGGGACCAATCAGAAACGTGTTCTGTACCATATATACGTGACACCAATCAACAACTCGTCCTTCTCATTATGTACGCGGGACCAATGAAAAACTCGCCCTCTACCTTATAAACGCGGGAACAATGAGCAACTCGTCGTTCACCCTATTTACGCGGGACCAATGAACATCTCGTCCTTCAACTTATATACGTGGGACCAATCAACAACTCGTCCTCCACCTTATATACGCGGGACTATTGAACAACTCGTCCTCCACCTTATATTCGTGTGACCAATCAACATCTCGTCATTCACCTTAAATACGCGAGACCAATGAAAAACTTGCCGTTCACCTCATATACGCGGAACTAATCAACAATTCGTCTTGCACCTAATAAACGCGGGACGAATCATCAATTCGTCCTTCACCTTATATGCGCAGGACCTACGAACAACTTATCTTCACCTCATATGCACGGGTCCAATGAACAACTCACCCTTCATCTTATATACGCGGGACCAATCAACAACTCATCCTTCACCTTATATACGCGGGACCAATGAACAACTCGTCCTTTACCTAATATACGCGGGACAAATGAACGACTCGCCCTTCACCTTATTTACTCAAATCAATGAACAACTCGTCCTTCGCCTTATATATGCGGAACCAATCAACAATTCGTCCATCACCTTATATACGCGGAAACCAATCAACAACTCGTCCTTCACCTTGAATACGCGGGACCAATAAATAACTCATCCTCCATCTTATATACGCGGAACCAATCAGCAATTCGTGTTTCTCCTTATATTTGCGGGACCAGTCAACAACTCATTCATCACCTTTTCTACGGCGGACAAATCAACAACTCGTCCATCACCTTATTTACGTGGGACCAATAAAAAACTTGTTCTTCACCTTATATACGCAGAACCAATCAACAACTCGTCCTTCACCTTATATACGTGGGATCAATGTACAACTCATCCTTCACTTTATAAACACGGGACCAATGTACAACTCGTCCTTCACCTCATATACACCGGGACCAATAAATCACTCTTCCTTTACCTTAAATACGAGAGACCAATGAACAACTCATCCTTCACTTTAAAAACCCGGGACCAATGTACATCTCGTCTTTCACCTTATATACGCCGGACCAATCAACAACTCGTCCTTCACCTAATACACGCGAGGCCAATGAACGACTTGTCGTTCCCATGATAAGTGATCAATGAACAACTGGTCCTTCACCTTATAGACGAGGACCAATGAACAACTCGTTCTTCTTCTTACACACGCGGGACTAATGAACGACTCGTCGTTCACATTATATACGCAGGACCAATAAACAACTGGTCCTTCACCTTATATACGAAGGACCAATGATCAACTCGTTCTTCACCTTATATACGTAGGACCAATGAACAACTCGTTCTTCACCTTATATACGCGAGAAAAATGAACAATTCGACCTTCACCTTATATACGCGGGACCAATGGACAACTTGACCTTCACCTTATACACGCAGAACCTATAAACAACTTGTCCTTCACCTTATACACGCGGGACCAATCAACAACTCGTCCTTCACTTAATATACGCAAGGCCAATGAACGACTCATCGTTCACATGATTGGGACCAATGAATAACTGGTCCTTCACCTTATATATGCATACCAATGAACAACTCGTTCCTCAACTTACACATGCGAGACCAATGAATGACTCGTCGTTCACATTATATACGCGGGACCAATGAACATCTGGTCCTTCACCTTATGTACGCAGGACCAATCAACAACTCGTCCTTCACCTTATATACGAAGGACCAATCAACCACTCGTCCTATACCTTATATACGCGAGACCAATCAGTAACTCTTCCTTCACCTAATATACGCGGGACGAATCATCAATTCGTCCTTCACCTATGAACAACTCATCTTCACCTTATATGCGCAGGTCCAATGAACAACTCGCCCTCCACTTTATATACGCAGAACCAATGAAAAACTCGTCCTTCATCTAATATACGCGGGACAAATGAACAACTCGTCCTTCACCTTATATACGCGGGACCAATGAACAACTCGTCTGTCACCTAAAATACGCGGGACGATAAAACAACTCGTTAATATCCTTACATACTCGGGACCGATGAACAACTAGCCCGTCACCTTATTCACGTGGAACTAATGAACAGCTCGCCCTGCACCTTATATACGTGGGACCTATCAACCACTCGTCCTTCACCTTATATACTCGGGATCAATGGACAACTCGTCCTCCGCCTTATATACGCGGAACCAATCAATAATTCATCCATCACCTTATATACGCGGAACCAATCAACAAATCGTCCTTCACCTTAAATACGCGGGACCAATGAATAACTCATCCTTCGCCTTATATACGCGGAACCAATCAACAATTCGTGTTTTTCCTTATATTTGCGGGACCAGTAAACAACTCGTCCATCACCTTATATACGGCGGACCAATCAACAACTCGTCCTTCACCTTATTTACGTGGGACCAATGAACAACTTGTCCTTCACCTTATATACGCAGAATCAATCAACAACTCGTCCTTCACCTTATATACGCGGGATCAATGTACAACTCATCCTTCACCTTATAAACACGGGACCAATGAACAACTCGTCCTCCACCTTATATACGCGGGACCAATGAGCAACTCGTCGTTCACCCTATTTACGCGGGACCAATCAACAACTCGTCCTAACCTTAAATACGCGTCACCAATGAACAGCTCGTCTTTCACCTTATATACGCGGGACCAATGAACATCTCGTCCTTCACCTTATATACGCGGGACCAATGAACAACTCGTCCTTCACCTAACATACGCGAGGCCAATGAACGACTCGTCGTTCACATGATTAGGGACTACTGAATAACTGGTCCTTCACCTTATATAAGCGGGCCCTATCAACCACTCGTCCTTCACTTTTATACGTGAGATCAATGAACAACTCGTCCTTCACCTTATATACGCGGGAGAATCAACAACTCGTCCTTTACCTTAAATAATAATAATAATAATAATATTTTTTATTGAAATCTTGGCAAACACACAGGATATTCAAGACCCTAGCTAGAATAATCTATTCGGGCAGTATAAAATAGGAATCAATTGAATCAATAATAAAAGATTAACACAGTTAGAGGTCATAAAAACAGATCACAGGAGTAAAAGTTACGAAGTAAGCACAAAATTCATAAAGTCATACAGATCACATAGTCAAAGTAATAAAAGAGATCACGGAAGTCAATGTTATAAAAGATCAAAAACTCAATGGCACAAAAACACGAACAGGAGTCAATGTTCAATAAAAAACAGGTAACATACCTAGTCTCAACGTTGAAAACTTATCAAAAGAAAAAGCATAAAGGATAATACCAAATTCAATGAATAAAAAAATGTAAAAAGGATCACAACTGTATCCATGTCAGGAGAAAGATCACAACATTCATAAAACCACGGGAGGAGATTTCTAAAATGCAAAAAACAACACAATATATAACCTAAGACACATTGTTAAAATTATATACTATTCAGTTTTCGAAGCAACCATTGACGATATGCTCCTTTAAAAGTGAACACTGATCCAGAAGTACGGATGTTCAAAGGGAGGCTATTCCAGATTCTAACGGATGAACATTTGAATGAGTTAAAACACTTCGATTTCCTTACTGGCGGAATGTTTAGACATTTATTTTGCTTGAAACGGGTTAATTGATCGTGGTTAATTTGGTTACTGTTAATAATTTCCTTGAAAAATGTACTCTGATTTGAAATGAAGTACTTAAAAAACTTGAACACCAGTGAAATATTTATAAATGACAGGTAGGGGCATAAATCCAAGCTCTGCGTAATCAGACCTAATGTCCTCATTACCACACCCTAAGAGTTTAACAATCCTATCCTGTAGTGAGCGCAGACGAGCCAGTGCCGCATCACTCGCCCCTCCCCACACCTCCACACAATACACCAGGTGAGGGTACACCAGCGATAGGTACATCTTCTTGAGAGTGTGATTTGGGAGAACATTGCTTAGCTTTTTAGTCATGCCACACGATTTAGATAATTTACTGCAAATCTCACTTATATGGTATGCAAAATTAAATTTATCATCAATATGAACACCCAAGAATTTTGTTGTGCTAACTCTATTCACGGGCTTGTTTCTAATTTGTATTGGCGCCAGTGAGCTCATACCTCTATTGGTATGCACCATATATGCAGTCTTGTCAATATTTAGGGAAAATCGATCGGAACAGAGCCACGTATCAACAAGTTTTGATTCATCATTAACTATATCACAAAGGACTTTTAGGTTTGGACCACGGACGAACAAGGTCGTGTCATCAGCGAAATGGATGCAGTTTAATTTACTGATGCAAGCATGCATATCATTAATGTAAAGACTGAATAGTAGAAGACCGAGTATTGATCCCTGCGGCACGCCACTACTGACAGATAACAGGGAGGAGGAACTATTATTAGTATGTACGTATTGTTTACGGTTGGTGAGATATGAACTGAACCACTGCAGCACAGTACCACGAACACCAAGTAGGTCCAACTTTCTCATTGGGGTGGATGGATGATTATTCATTTAATAGATCATCAACACTTTATTTTAGTATTTTATTGTTTATTCTTTCTTGGGCTCTATTATTTTTCTCTGCCCTTTTTTCATGGTGATAAATTTTGAATTTGTTATTATTATTATTATATGTATCGAGGCTGGTTGAGACAAGGTCACCCAGGGAGGGGAGGTTTTCGTGGGACCCGTGGGACTCGGGGACCCGGGGTTGCGGGAACCCGAGGGACATGGGAGACCAGGTGGATTTGGGGGAATCTACTTGGACCTTTCTGGGGCCCCTTGGGACACCCTGGAGACCCTTTAGGACCCTTTTGAGAAACTGTGGGACCCTTTAGAAGCCTCTCTGAATCCTGGAACCTCTGCTTCCCCCTCCCAGCGCTTTAAGACCCATACACAGAAAAATGTTTGTGAGATGCATGAGTAGAACAATTAACCATTACAGTCAGCGGATTGCTGGCGCAGAGGGCGAGGGTCGCGTCGAGGCTGGTCGAGGTGCGTCGAGATCAGTCGAAACATGTTGAGGCGAGTCGAGTTGGTCGCGACGAGCCAAAACTGGCCGAAATGATTCGAAACAAACCGCGATGAGCTGAGGCGAGGGGTCTCGGGGGACTCGAGGAGCTCGGGAAGACCCGGGGGACATAGGTCACCCTCCGGGATTCATCGGGCTCTTATGCGACCCAAGGGACCAATGCCTCCCCCGCCCTATTCCCTTAAACAATCAGTGCGGAATCAATAATCTGAGCAGTTTTTCTGCCCATGATGAACCTGCTCTTACTTTATTTTTCACGATACACAATATTGAAACGCTGGAGTATTTGTGCGGGAGTTCGTGTTAGTGATTTTGTGAATGGG
The DNA here is from genome assembly GCA_016164225.1 of Gammarus roeselii. Lineage (NCBI taxonomy): Eukaryota > Metazoa > Arthropoda > Malacostraca > Amphipoda > Gammaridae > Gammarus > Gammarus roeselii. The sequence goes on from SDVV010033601.1 coordinate 9,816, forward strand.
TATTTTTTCTTCAGTCTGTGCTCGCTCGCGCGTGCATGGACCATATGCAGTTTCTGGGATTGACCTGGACTGCGTAGCTATAAAACCTTGTGACGCGTTGCGGTTGGAGTCTATCTTATCCGTGAAGCCGTGAACCTTGTACCAATTTTTGAAGTTCTGAGTGGTTGGAGGCGGGGAGTCGTTTTGTCTGAGTCTTTATCTTGCCTGACTAAATAAATTGTACTTATAATCAAATTGACCGCGTAGCTGTAAACATTGTGTTGCGTTGCTGTCGGAGCTGGCTTTGTCCGTGTAGCAGTGAACCTTGTACCAATTTCGACGATACTATCTGTGCGTACTGGCGTGTGGACATGTTGATCATGAGGTTCTGGGGCGTTTGAGGCGAGGATTCGTTTCGTTTTATCTGAGTCTTTATCTTACCTAAATGAAAAAAATGTAATTATACAACTAAACCGCCTAGCTGTAAATATTGTGTTGCGATGCTGTCGGAGCTGAGTTTGCCCGTGTAGCCACTGACCTTGTACTTATCTTGACGATGCTACCTGTACGCACTAGGGTGCGTACGTGTTACTCTTTAAGTTCTAAAGGATTGGAAGCGGAAGTCCGTTTCGAGTAAGCGTTTTTTCTTTTGCGCACCAGCTTGCGGCTGACATTGCTAAAATTTTCACTTTCTTGCTTACGTTAAAAGCGTTGTTTTGTTTTTTCCTTGCACACCTAGGCGTGCGAGCCTACTGGAATCAATGATCATCGAGCCCTACGGGGGAGCCTATTATGACTCACGTTGAGGCTCTGGTGGAAATTATGCCCAAATCAAATCAAATCCAACTTTCTCAGGAGTATGGTATGGTCGACGGTATCAAAGGCCTTAGATAGGTCCAGCATAACTGAGATGACGTACTCAGACGCATCATATGCTGAATAAATTGATTCAGAGTACTGCAAAATAGCGTCACTGGTAGACCGACCTTGCCTCACGCCGAACTGCTGATCACAAATTGTATTATGTTTTTTGAAAAACTTCATCAAACTATTACCCAATGTCCTTTCAATTTTTTTTTCGAGGAAATCTAATATAGAGATAGGACGGTAATTAATCACTTTATCTCTTGGATCCGCTTTATAAATAGGCATAACTCTGGAGATTTTCAAAACATCGGGGAAAATGCCCTCCTCAAAAGATGAATTAATTAGTAAAGCCATAACAGGAGGGAACATATCTGAAACATGTTTATACATAAAACTCGAAAATGAGTCAAGGTTGCGATTTTTTGATTTAAAAGAATTTATAATATTTACCATTTCACTTTCATCGGTTGAAAAATTAACAAAAGAAAAAATGCTTCTCTTAACATACTCTAGAGGAATTTTATTGGAACCAGGTATGTCCCTGGACAGCTTGTCAGCAATAGATACATAATGTCTAATAAATTCATCGGCAATTATAGATGGGTCCTCTGTAACAGTT
>SDVV010033603.1:0-11279 GCA_016164225.1 Gammarus roeselii
AATATAGCTTAGGGCTGAGTAGAGAAGATTCAAAAATTATTGTTCCGCTTAGCTGTTGACCTAGGATACTGAAATTTATTTTTTCCCGTCTGTCACATTATAAAATAATTATCATCTGTAACAATTTTGCTGTAAATTTATGGTGTAGGAGACCCCACGCTAACACCATCATATGTTGCATTTTGCTGTAAGTCTGCAATTTTTCATGAGTTTATGTGTGTGTGTGTATGTGTGTGTATGTGTGTGTATGTGTGTGTGTGTGTGTGTCCGTGTGTGTATACCTATATGTTAAGCGCACCCAACCTAACCTATCTTAACCGAGAATTATATATTTATATTCAACTCTTCATGATAATGCAAGTAAATTCTTTCAGTGATTTATGCTTATTTCATAACAAATCTTCCAATTGGCACCATATTTTGATCCATAATTATCAGTTTGGATGCACTCTTCAAATTTTGATTGATCATATCTGTTTGAATGTAATTGGTAATTCATATTAATGATTTTTCGATAGATTTATGTATGAGCGTTGTTCGCTACCTCCCATGCATTGCTTTTTTAAAGTCGGTATCTGCCATGTGTGGGCTGTATTATTCCAAATTTCTAGTCGGGACTAGGTGGTTTTATAAGATGGCCCTCAAGTTATGGCTTACACTGTTTAACCTAACCAATAATTATGTGTCATCGATCGAGATTTTTTCGTGCTTACGTATGATATTTAGTCATTGATTGATGATGTATATATCTCCACTTGGCTCTACACTTTGATCGATCATTTGCAGTTTTGATACACTTTTCCCATCTTGATTTAGCAAAGATCCCCATTTTAAAAGTGGATTGTTTGAATGTTATAGGTAATTCATAGTATTTTGAATTTGACACAAATTTTACATCACTTTCACTTGTTAATCGCATTCAACCCAGCCTAACCTAACTTATCTTAACCATGCTTTTGTAAGTTATTCCGTCATTGATTAATACTTTGTACATTTGAATCTCTCCATACGGTTCTTTGTATTACTTACATCTAGTCCTATTTACTTCGTGGTTACTCTGTACCACATTATATGGCAAAGATCAAACATTTTAAACGTAGATTATTTGAATGTTATAAGAAATTCATATTCGTCACCGGTTTCGAACAAACGGACACATGGTCTCACACAAAGTTTTCTAAATTTTTCTTCACTATCTCTTGGCCCTACACACTCTATCGTCTTTCACCTATTATTTTCGTAATCAACTTCATTAGTTTAATAAACTGGATCATGACTTTGCTTGATATGAGGACATAAAATATTGGTCAATTTATCTTGGTTCACTTCTATTTGTTTCTGCAAATTTGGTGCACAACCCCCATTCCTCCACTATTATTGAAAAAACGCCATATCAAGCTATACTCTATCCTTCCTCAACAGTATCACAACGTTGACTATGATCAAAATGTAGAGCCAAGTGGAGATGTTTGATATATAAAAATCATAAATCAAAGACTGAATATCATACGTAAGCACAAATAAAATCTCGAACGAAAACACATAATTCTTGAATATGTTAAACAGTGGGAGCTTTAACGTGAGTTCCATCTAATAACACCACCGAGTCTCGACTAGAAATTTGGAATAATACAGTCTTCCTACGACAGATACCGACTTTAAAAAAGCAATACACGGGAGGTAGCAAACAACGCTGATACATAAATCTATCGAAAAATAATTAATTTGAATTACATATAACATTCAAACAAATGACCTAATTTAATTATAAAAATGGACGAAAATATGCTCAATCAAAATGGAAGAGTGAATCCAAACTTTTAATGATAGATCAAAATGTAGAGCCAAGTGGAAATTTTGAAATGAAAAAAACATAAAAAACTGAAAGAAATATCTTGAATACGCATGTAGAGTTGAATATAAATACCTAGTTATTGGTTAAGATAGGTTAGGTTGAGTGTGTTTAACATATAGCTATATACACACACACACACACTCACACACAAACACTCACACACAAACACACATAAACGCATGAAAAATTGCAGACTTATAGCAAAGTGCTACATATGATGATATTGGCGTGGGGTCTCTTTCATCATAAATCTACAGCCTAATTGTATTGTGACAGGTGGAAAAAATCAAGGCCGGACTCACCTCTAAGCTATATTATGTATATATGTGTGTACATGATGCCGATAGCGACCATGCATATGCATACAAAAGTAGATATGTGTTCATAGTGTCGGCACCGACCCCGTTGATGCATACAGAAATGTGTATGTGTCTACATGGTGTGTGATATTCAATAAGATATGTGAAAATAGTGCTAAATGGAGTGATTTTATATGTATATCGTCAATATTACCGAATAAATTTCATGTATCCCTCTGAAAAAACGCATATAACAAATACATAACTATTGGTTGTGTTGATTATGTTATATTGACTAGATCTTCGAACCAAACATTACGTGAAACTGATTCACATTAAAACCATGCAACAAATGAAGTGAATTAGTTCTATTGGAAGCTATCTGCTGAGTCGCGTCTTAACATAAAATGAATATATCAAAAATTTTCTGGAATCTAAACATCTGCAAAATGTTATGTGCCAGATCAAAGTTATAGCAGTGTTATCTTAAATATATAATCAAAGCAGAGATAATCATATACAACAATAGCATACATAATCATAAGTGATGTCAATTCGTGCCAATTTGAATATGATTTGAATTATTGCACTCAAACAAACGATTTGATTTATTCATTTAAAAGGAGCAATATTTGTTATATCAAAACTGTAGGAGTGTATTCTAACTGCTAATGATATGTTAAATATACAGTCCAAGTTTGGAGGTTCAGACATATCAATATCATACATACCATCAAGCTTGAATGAAAATACATAAATATTGGTTAGGTTAGATTGTCTAGGTATTTACGTACATGGTAGTGTATGACAACCATTTTGTATTCATTGATTTTGTTTTGTCATTGTTGTCGTTCATTGATATAATAATCCCTAATTATGCACCTAGTGTGTGATTTATATTCTCAATTTTGTTAACTGCGGTCCTTACTTCACAAATCTATAGTAAAATATTACAGTGGATTTAGTGGATGTTCGTTATAATACATGAAAAGGGTAAGCAAAAATAAAGTTTGAGTAATCTTTCACAAATACCTGATAATAAACAATAAACAATATAACATGAAATCAAACTGATCATCTTTCAAGTCGAACCACCAATCCGACGATAGAACAAAACATCTTATTGTAACAGTAAAATTGTGAATACATATTGAAAAAATACGTGTAAATTCATTGCTAACGCTCTAAAAACCATAACAATCACTGACATATGCTGCAAGCTTACATAATCGTTTTGAACTCTACAGTCTACTAACGACCCATAACATAACATTACAGGAAACTAATCGACAATGTTAGGCGTACAACAAGTAGAGTGGAAACAATATATTCATATATATAAATACACTGCTGAAAATTGGTTTAACAATAGAGACAAGTGGATAGATTTGATATGAATAAAGCTTAAATCAATGAAGGAATCCCTAACATGGAATGAGAACGGTAAACAAATATAATTCTTGGTAAAGAATATGATAGGTAAGGTTAGGATGGGATAGTTTTACGGCCCCTACATCACAAACCTATAGTGAAAAATGCTCGAGTGAATGCTCGAATAAGTCAGATATTCTGAATAGGAACGAAATTTCATAACGACACCATAATTAAATATATAATTTTTAACTGTACAAACTGAAAACGGTTAAAAAACATTTAATAAAGTTAGACATGTGGAAATAAGCACCTAGTACAGACACGCAATTGAGGTTTACATCAATCTGATGGTGTATTTTAACACTAACCCTCTCCTCAAATCCGGTAGACTAGTTCTCCAAGACATCTTGGAACAAGACCCAAATACGCCAATTAGGCGTATTTTATACCCAACATTACATGAAATACAGCGGATTTAAATCTAATAAAATTTGTATACCTATAATAACCGGTCAAAATCATACAACAACATCTATAAAATAGTTTAAAAAGATTCTCTACTCTACCCTAAACGACATTGATTAAGTACGATATACAGTGTGTCTTACCACACCCCAGAGTATATAATCACACCAATATCACTAGTGATCAGGTTCATGAATGAAATATTCGTATAAAAAAATAAAAGCCACACCAGAAATATCTGACAATAAAACAAACACTTAGTTCATGGGTACTAACATTACTTTACTACGATACCCGTTCAATCTGGAACAAATTCCCAAACCTTACTTATGATATGTCTCTAGTAGAACAAATCAAAGCTCACTATGTCATAACAACGAACTGTACAATGCTTTATTACGATATTTCTTAGCAAGCTACCCTTGATATGTAACAAATTTAGAGGCAACAGCCACTCATGGTACAATACCTCAGACATACCATGCATCTGTTTAGTCCATCTTCTCTGAACAGCTTCGAGCAAAGTCACATCCTGGACATAACCAAGAATCCATCTACAAGTAGAGTTGTCAACAATGGGCCTGACATGAGTCACGAAGAGTGTGGCCAAAAAATCAGGGCTTCTGTTCACTGACGACCTAAGAAAATCACTACAATGACCAGTAGGTCGTCGCAACCCTCTCTAACAAACCCATGGAACTTAAGACCAACATCCACATGAACTTACAAATTCACGTTGAACGTGGATGAACTCCATATGACTACCAAAGAGTGTAAACCGCCTCTACACCAGGACCAATCAATCCGGTAAATCGTCCTCTAAAACGTCAAACTACGCACTTGCTATGGTTTAATGACAAACCTCCACAAAGTTGTAGTACGGATTTGCACCTTTTAAACATATATTCCTAAGATTGCCGCGGAAAAAATCATATATGAAAGATAAAAAACCTATGTAATTCTCGACTTTGTCGTGAGAAAGATTGAAAAGAAAGTGATATACGAGCGTATCCATCATCGTAAATCAGTCTGCTTAAACAAATAAACAAAACGAAACGAGCTTTTGCCTAGGGTACTTCTCTATTATCTCCTAAACATTGATGTATGACATTATTCCTATAATAAATATACAATAAACTAACAAAAAGACCAAGCTTGTAACAAATCGAACATTCTATAGCTATAATTTTCCACTTCAATGTTGTAACAGGACGTGAATGATACATAAAAAACTAAAAAGATTCACCAACTAACTAAATTATACCTGAAATAATGTTCTACATTACTGATTTAAACGTAATATATCCTAATGTTCCTATAATTCTATAAAATATCCAATACCTTGCAATGAAGATAGAAACTCTACAGAGTACATACGAAACTGAATAAAATATACTAAAACGCTCGAGTGATAATAAAATACGACGATCAATTCTATACCATACAAAAACATACAATAAAAACCATGATGTACGAAAAAAAATCAGGCATGTAACCTACCAAACAACTAACGTGAATAAATTGCCAAGACATGTGACTGATTTACATCACCAAAACCTATAGTAAATGATGAGGAAAACTTCTACACGATTACGCTGCAGTATATACAAATCTGATGGATTTTTTCTGAAGGCACACCAAAACAGGAGAAGATCAAATCTTCTTTAACTTAATTAACCACGGCTTAATCGTAGCAGGATGTCATATACAATTTTTTTTTATTAACAGACCAAATATGCCTGAAATATTTTGCTACGTGTAAGATGCAAACCTAAAATATATTAAAATTCCTATAACAATACGAAATAACAACTCAAAATTCCCAAACACAATACAAATTCGACATTTATCAACCGATAATTTATTTATACATAACACAATATGATAACTTATAATAAATCCATATTGCCTACGTGCGCTACAGCTACTTTCGTTGAGAACTGTATGAAATAACCATTCAAAATTCCCAAGCACAATACAAATTCAACATATATCAACCGATCATTTATATATACTTAACACAATATAATGACTTATAAAAAATCCATATCGCTAACGTAAGCTCCAGCTACTCTCGCTGAGGGGGGCATCCGACCGATTCTCACTGTACGAAAAAATTCAAATATGACCACTCGAACATACGACATACGATTCATAACGGTCCATTTGGAACATGCGGATAGATGGTGTTACGAACTGGATTGTGCGTTATGGGGTGTGCAGATTCTCGTAACGAAGCTGATGCATCCCCAAAAGTATATACATAAGCTCGCTAACTACCAAACTATTATACCATTTTATTCCTACAGAATTTATATACGTATGAAATAAACAGATAGAAAACACATAACAATGCCCCAAATCAAGCCATCAGGCTGGTACCAAGCAGGGCCGAACGCACGTTAAGGGTGCAAATCGAGTTATAAAACATACCTTTCGTATTATTCCTACAAACAATATGTACTATACAAAGATACTACAACGAAAACACATAATATCCCAATCCAACCGCTAAAAATCTACCAACCAACCACCGATTGAGTATATTATACCCCCAGGTAGAAACAAAACAAACATAATATACGCAGAAAATATATAAAATTATAATCCAGACATGAATATATAATGATACAGACGCTGAAACCATACAAATAAAGGCAAATCTGCGATGGAAAAATACAAGATGTAGAACAGATAGGAGCATCCTCGCTTGACAAAGTTCCTGAGGTGTACTGAACTTTTTGCCTGAAGGGTCTACAACACACCTCCCCTCCGTCAAAATACGACATAAGCATATTCCTAACAACAATTTATTTAAATATAATATAGTGCGCAAGCAGTCTATTGGAAAAAAACATATATTTATGGAGGCTCCGTGCCCTCCACACTCCGTCCAAAATGAGATGAAGGCATATTCCTACCAGAACCGAATAAACATATAATGAACAACAGTAAGGAATCAAGCGTACCCCAATACAGCTATATTGAAGGAAAAAAAATATTTAAATACAATAGAACTTCAATAAAAAGTAAAAAATATAGACGTTCAAACCATAAATCCTCCCCACATTCATTCTGAAGCTGGGGCCCAAAGTCCCACCCACCCACCCACCACGCGAACCACCCGTCCGTCGCTGCGCTGGATATGTATATGTGTATAAATACAATATACATTTAAAAAACAATAAATTAAATGTTCAAACTACAAAAAACCTACCAAATACATTCGAAAGCTGGGGGACGAAAGCCCCCCCCCCCTTCTCCGCGCCCGAAAGCTGCACCCGTCCGTCCGCCCCTCTTCGTATCACCCGCCTGCCTTATCAGTGACTCCGACCTCGCCAAAACCGGTTCCGACCAGCCCCCGCCCTCGCTAATTATTCCTATCTCTAATCCTTCAACAAAAGTATATTCGCTGAGATACTATCTACTATTGTTCTATCAGTGATATTCTCTGGTTACGCAATATAATGGGAGAACTGCTATTTATTGAAAAAATTTAGCGCTTAGAATGATTGAGAGTTGCGATAATGACATGAGCTATTCCGTATTCTTCCATAGAAAAGCAAATAAATGAAAGTGTAAATGTTTTATTTATTGAACACATTTAAATAATCAAGGATATTATTCAAGCTTCTTATTAAATATTCGGCGTGCTCGATTGACGGGCCACATCTCTTAATGGATAATAATGAAGTGCACTTTGACTACTCTAAGTTCGTCCAGGGATATGAAAAACTACTCAACGGAATTCAGCATAATCTATATTTTCATTCAGCTAATGCGAAACCAAATTCGATCGCTTAATTCCTGTAACCTTCCAGGCAAATTTAAATTCTTGCACACGCGTCCTTCGCACGATAGAACAAGTAACAAGGCTCATCAGTTGTTCAGTACTGTTCTCCAGCGGATGCTCAGAGATTCGAGAGTGTTGGTGGATTTTTTGTTCTAAAAAACAATAACCTGGAACACTCTTTGTACTCAGAATGCTTGCACAGGAAAGTCAGCTCGATAAAAAAGAACAATTATCAAGTTTTAAGTGAGATAAATTTTGTCTTTCGTAATCGAAACAAGATTAAGTCCCAATACTACTCTTTAGTCATCCATACTACAAACTAATATTCTCTAACATGAAGATGAAGTTAAAATTTGTCATTAGAATTACTCAAAATTAATGAGGACACATGGCAAAAGTCATACAAGCAAATTTCATGTTCTGTTTCTGATTATTTTATAACAAAAAGTATTCCAACCTCGTGTTATCAATGGAAATAGGTAATCAAATGCGAGTGACCATCATTTCGTTATACATATGTAGACTCCATCGTCGAAACTGAATCGTGTTCGTCTTTCGTAGTGTTTTCAAACAATCTAATCCCAATTTATATGTTAGACATTGTCCCTGAAACGCTCCAAAGCAGGGTGTACTTCCGGCCGTCCGATTTCGCTTGCGTCATCAATGTGACAATAGATGAATCGTGGGGCATTGGATAGGAAAATGTCAAAATTAATAGTTAATTTTAGAGAATATCACCTCAGGCGGTGATAGTGTGCGTGACGAGTGTAAAGACTTTATAATTTAATTAAAAAAAAAACTCATTGACATTGATAACAGATATTTATAACTTATTTTGGTAATTCAACTGATTGATTTTTATATTTATATTTAGCGTACATTTATCCCTATTTATCCCTTAACTACAATTCAAAACTACACCATGATTTCGAATATTTGTATTCCTGTTCACAAAACTTAGAATGGAATTGTTCTGTTCCTCGAGGACGCTCATGGAATGGCTGTTCAGCTGACCCGCTGATCACCTACCTCGGCACCATATTCATGCGCCTTTTAATTAAACTAATGCCTGAATCCGGCGCCTGTACAAGGAATACCCGGAACTCCTCAAGCAATAGTCCAACGGATTGCTGGGGATAAGCTTTCTCTCATATCTCAACACAAGAATCTTCAAAAACTCTAACGAATCCACTGCGAGGGACGGAACTAAATGCCCATAAATGTCGTTAAGGGCTTTTGGGGTGACAGCGAATGAAGATCGATGGTGATGAGTAGGAAAGACGAGGGAAAACTGTGATGAGACAAGGTTTCAGAAGAATTACAACAAATATGAAAGTGAAAATGAAGATGTAAGCTAAGAACTTAAAGTAAAAATCGAAGGTTAGTTAGCTGTGCGACCAATTCATTCTCATATATTCATATGAGCTAGTTATAGGAGAAGAGTGATGAGGTGCATCGACAGATGGCAGAGATGAGCGAGAAGTCGTGGAAGCGTGAGTGCATGGAGATAGATGTAGAAAGTGTGTTATAGAGAGCAATGGTATTGAATTGCTTAGCAGATAGCTATGAATGCAATTAGAAATGACCATTCTGATATAAACGCAGGTTGGACGTACATAAGTGTGCTTTTAAAGACCCGGTTAGCCCAACAGGTTTTATTCATTTAATCGATGGGAATTAGGTTCGTTTTTCATTAATGTTTATTGATTTACTGAAAAAAATCTAAATCGACATATTTGAAAACTTATTCATGAGGCATAAAGACCTTTCAAGGTCTGCAGCAGTCTGAGCTATATCAAATGGAACACCAATGATTAGTTGAGAAGAACATACAATATAACTGTAGCGCCATGTGCCTCGGGTCTCCCAAACATGGTCAAGAATTCATGAAGGGCGAAAGGGGTCTATAACTATTGCCACTTCTGTTGGACACACTCTCCCCATCGCACTCTATCTAACAAATAATATCTATGCACTTTTAGCAATTCCACATCATATGAGGTTGTTGTGATATTTCTAGTCTAGTTATTCCTCATGCAGTCACCAGTATTTTCCTATTTTGTCACAGTTTCAATTTATTTCAATCTTTGGAAGATAAGCATGGGTACAGGGCACTACCCATCTGAAGGCCCCAGCTGATAAACAACGGTTCTCAAGTGTTTGTTCATTAACCCCAACCTATCCATACCTCACTAACGGGTTTCTCCAAGTGTTTGTTTTCCCGACTCTCCCACCCCCATGATGTTTGCGGTAACTAAAGCGATTTCTCCAAGTGTTTGATAGGTAAACCTACCAACCCCTCCATGCGGTTCCCAGTCAGTAGGCCGCGGTTTCCAAGAATTTCTCTTAATTCATGCACTCGGCTACAGGTAATTCTAATTCTATTGTATGCTTGCTACCAATAGTTTTCAAACACTTTTAATGTCATAAAGTTAGAACGTTTCGCATTTCGACGGATCAATATTTTGTTTCCGGAGGACTTTATTCATTGACGACTGAGTCGAACAACTTTTATTCTGCCCTGTAAACTGTACACCCACATAAGTTAGTATCAGGCGCTGCTAATATATCAATGGAAGAGTGCAATAAACGCATGTAATGTTTGATGTTATATATTCGGCAGGATATAAATTATGATAGCTTTGAACAATCACATCTGTGGTGCCCGGCTGCAAGTGAAGTCACGATAAACTTCTGTCTCCAACTTATGAGTAATGGCGGCCGGAGTTTAATAGACTTTTTTCGTTTGCTTTCGTGAGACATTCCCGCTTTTAACAGGAGAGAAGGACCGTCGTCCCATGGCTGACTGAGGTACGATGAATACCTTGGGGGAACTTGAAGAGTAAACAGCTTGGTATCAATATCCCGTTGCCACTTGTCTCTGTCATCCTCACGTCAGTAACACTGAATTTATGAGTCTAGAAAGGAAATTATTCGAAATCTGGCTTTGGTATTGGTGCCGGGATTCAACCTTTTAGTCACGTTGAGCTAATCTAAATTTTGTGAACCCTATGCTATATTGAACTCATTAGGAACCAGTAGAAATTATCTTTTGCCCATCTATTCAACGAATTTTGACAAGCAACGTTCGGATTTTCACTATTATGAACTAAGGCTGTTTGATTGGTTTACCTTGTTTCTTGTACGGAGTGGATTATCCTGAAAATCTGTTTGATTCCTCATCGAAAATATTTACAGATTAACGACTGCTCATAACCTTTCAATTGCAAAGGGTTTGAATGCATCCACTTTTGTTAGGTTCATTATTCGAGTATGCTTCATTCCACATTGTTGTAACCTGCCTTTTCCCAGGGCATCAGTCTTGTCGGTCAACCTATTGCTCAGTCGTCACTGCACCGGACCCAACGAATGACCGGCACCTCTCTCGCACAACCCCCTTAACTTGGCTGCATTGCTCTATTCTGCTTCCATACAATAGTGTGCCATTTTATCTGGACACTAAACCATTTTCTGATTTTCATGGTGTTTTGAT
>SDVV010033604.1:0-11279 GCA_016164225.1 Gammarus roeselii
TAGTAAGGAAAAGTAATACAACATAAAAGAAAAGTAATAAGATGCTTGAGGAATGTTGATGCAATGGGAATCAGCATCTTTCTAAAATGAATGGCATTGAAGTAATATCAGTGTTTTAAGTACCTGGGCTTTCATGTGGAGAAGACTTGACTGGTGGAAATTGAAGTGAAGCTGTACGTGAACAATGAGTGTGAAGTGTTAGGTGCATTTGAGATTGTAATGAGCTGCAGGATGTTTGGTGTGGAAGTAAATATAGGGTTGAATAAAAAGATAGTTGTCCCAACTGTACTTCATGGAGCTAAAACTAGGGGGGTGAGAGCAGAAGAGAGAAGATTGAATGTTTTCAAGATGAAATGTTTAAAGATGGTTGAAGTGATTCAGAGAGACAGGATCAATGACAATTTTTTTCAAATGAGAATGGGGATGATAAAGATGTTCGAGGACAGAGTTAATTCATGAGTGCCGAGATGGTTTGATCACATGTTCAATCGCACAGGGACCTTGGTGTGGTTGTGGATGTAAAACTAAAATTCCACCATCATGTCAGAGAGTTGGTGGGTAGGGCTTCAGGATTGACCAACAACCTGCTGAGATCTGCCATTTGCCGTAGTCCTCACTTCATGGTGTCCCTCTTTGTGATGCACATCAGGCCTATCACGGATTATTGTTCGTCAGTATGGAATGTGAGTCTTCTTGGGGATTTGAGATTGCTTCAATTCTGTGCAGAGGAGATGGACTAAGAGTGTGGATGGTCTGGCTGAATTGGATTACTTTTCCAGACTGAAGCAACTTGTTTTATTTTCTATAAGAGGAAGGTTTCTCAGGGCAGGCCTTGTTAAATACTGGAAGATCATCTGCAGGTTGTATGGTGGCACCCACCATGGGGGTTATTTTTCACAGAGAGCTCCTTACCTTTGTATCTCACCTTGGCAGCCCCCCCACAGCCCCAACAGCCCTGCCAACAGGGCACGCAGGCATGGGAGGCAGTACACCTCAGCGCGCCAGAAATCAAAATGAACAGCACGGTACAAGCACCGCAGCAGGACGCTAGTCGGAATGCGCTCAAGAACACAAGGTCATCCTTATAAGCTTTTGATGCCGGCTTGCAATACAGACATCAAGAGGAGATTCTTTGGAGCACAATGTTCTCAGTTGTGGAACAGCCTTCAAAATTTTGTGGTGGAGTCAATTCCCTGGCTGCATTCAAGGGGTTGCTTGCGGAGTTTCTGGGCGATGTTCTGTTTGAGTTTGTCTAGGTTGGGGGAATTCCTTCTGTAACATGTTGATATCCTAGCTTTGCAATCTACCTGCTGGAAGCGCCACCTCCCCCCCTTTTTTTGCCCTATTTTGCTGTGGTGTTGGAGTGGTTGGTTGTGGTGTGTGGGTGTTTGTGTGTGGGTGGGTATGTGTGCATGTGTGGGTGGGTATGTGTGCATGTGTGGGTGGGTATGTGTGCATGTGTGTCTGTCTCTGTCTGGATGTGTTGAGTCTTCATGTGCTTCTTTGTTGTACAGTGTGCTGTCCTATAACTTATTTATTTTTGGTCATTCATATGGATGGTTCATGTGATAGCCTATGGTGCGCACTAATTCCAGTTCCTATACCTGTGTTATCATAGCTGTTCTCAATATTAAACTGCCGCGCATAGCTGTGCTAGCCTCCCCTGGCCCTGCTGCTCCTCACTTGCTTGTAGCACTGCAGGAGGGGGCTGCAAAGGTAAGAGACATGTTGGGATGATGTGCAATTGGTGCAAAAGGATATGGAGGCAGAGGTACCTAAGTGGACACATGCCTAGAGGTAGACCCAAGGTTAGATGGATGGTATGAAGCAGACATTAGGAAGGAGAGATATAAGTGTGGAGGTAGCAAGAGAGTGCACTATGAATTGACGTGAGTGGAGATTGGATATAAATGAATGAGTTGGACGCAGCCATGATGTGCTCACCAGTCCTTGGCGTCACATTGAGAAATGGGAAGGTTGTGGGCAGGAGATGCCCAGTTTATGACTTAGTACTACACTCCTGACTCAGAGTGTGTTGTGAGGCCTCCTGGCTGGACCCTTTGGTGCAAAAGAGCTAAGTTGGTTAGAGTGTGAGTGTATGAGTGAAGTGTGAGAAATGATTGCCATCAGCCAAGTGTCTGAATCTTTATGGTGTAAGACATAGTTAACTGCTATTCTTTCATGTATGGATGCATGATAACATTTGGGCAAATTGCTATGCAATGGTATAAATTTACACATCATTCCTGTAAAGGTGTGCATGTCAAAATGATAATTCTAAAGAGGTAGCATAATAAATATCCAAAACAAGAGGAGTAGCTAACAATTTGAGAAGAAACTTACATGAACTGGCCAACCAGTCACCAGTAGGGCTGAATTTGACAGAAGAAATAGCCTTGGAATGTCCAGACAATGTGTATTTCAATATGTAGCTTGGCTTCTGAAAGAAAGGAAATAAACTATTAGGCTGATTTAAACATAGCTAGGTGATACAGCCAACCTAGATCTGAGGTCACTATGAGGAAGAACCCCACAAAATAAGAATGCATTACATCAAAAAAAATCTATTCAAAAGACAACTAGGTGCAAGCAACAGCAAGCAAATAAGGTTTTGAAGATGAGCTAGTTCCAAACTGTTTGAGATAGGCTTCTAGGTGCAAACAACAGCAAGCATACCTACAAGGTTTTCATGATGAGGAGCTAGTTCCAAACTGTTTGAGATAGGCTTCTAGGTGCAAACAACAGCAAGCATACCTACAAGGTTTTCATGATGAGGAGCTAGTTCCAAACTGTTTGAGATAGGCTTCTAGGTGCAAACAACAGCAAGCATACCTACAAGGTTTTCATGATGAGGAGCTAGTTCCAAACTGTTTGAGATAGGCTTCTAGGTGCAAACAACAGCAAGCATACCTACAAGGTTTTCATGATGAGGAGCTAGTTCCAAACTGTTTGAGATAGGCTTCTAGGTGCAAACAACAGCAAGCATACCTACAAGGTTTTCATGATGAGGAGCTAGTTCCAAACTGTTTGAGATAGGCTTCTAGGTGCAAACAACAGCAAGCATACCTACAAGGTTTTCATGATGAGGAGCTAGTTCCAAACTGTTTGAGATAGGCTTCTAGGTGCAAACAACAGCAAGCATACCTACAAGGTTTTCATGATGAGGAGCTAGTTCCAAACTGTTTGAGATAGGCTTCTAGGTGCAAACAACAGCAAGCATACCTACAAGGTTTTCATGATGAGGAGCTAGTTCCAAACCGTTTGAGAATGACACCAGTTTGTTTAATTGATAACTACCACAAGTTCAATGTTTGTTGCTGTGCATTTTATGTAATGTTACAGATAGGTACTGAAACTTTCACAGGAACCAGTAAGACTTTTTGTTTGAACAACACATCATACAAGCCAACACACAAAATATAAACAATAGTATTTATCAAATGGAGCTACAAAAAGCAGACCAATTTGGTTTCATTGATTTTAATTTTAATCTTATTTTAGCACTGTCAACATTTATTTGGATCAAGTTTTCTTCATCAGCTGTCTAGGCAAGATCAAGTAGCTAGCAAACAGATAGCATTTATTTTGGGAAGCAATCTAGAACTTACGACAGTGTGACTGGCTGGTTTAGCAGATGACTGTTGATTTTCTCCATGTCTCTGGTCATCTCCCATAATGAATGAAATAGGCAGCTAGAAATTGGTGGCTAATGGTGATTTTTCTAATTGTTGCAACACTAGAAAACTGACTTGACCTCACTTTCTGAAAAAAAGGTGGTTAAACATTATAATGACCCATCCAGCTATAAGAATACCATGGCGTACTGGAACACTGTGGAATGTGTAATTATCAAATTTGTAACTGGTAACAAGGTAGCTATGAGAAAAGGAACAGTGGGGCAATTTTTCAATTCAAGATCAGTTCAAATCCAAAATAAGCTTACTGCATTAAAAAATATTGTTAGATATAATAATAAATTTATGACAGCAGTTTGATGTTGAACCAGCATTCTGAAGCACTGCTTGAGTATTAGACTCATGGGTGCTCCTATGGAATAGTTGATTGCTATGCCAATTTTAGACAGACTCTGGCTGCATCAGCTCATAAAAAGTGCAACAATAATTACTCCCAAATCCCAAACTGTATTGGATCTGCTCATAAGTAACAATCCATCTTCTATTGTTACAACAGACATGGAGTCCAATTCTTTCTCGGACCACCATGAAATAAACTGCACAATTAACATCAAAAAAGAGAAGAAACAAGTATACAAAATAACCTGCTGTACAAAAATATATTACACAGCGGATAAATTCAGAGCACAACTAGTGGCAAACGTTGAGATGATAAAACCAATACACAGCCCAAATAACCTCACAAAGCAAGCCCAATTACTCACAGACTATCTTCTCGCATGTCTGAACGCTGTGGCGCCAACGGAAACTAAAACAATGAAAAGGATGACATGACGGTTGAATGGATTACAGAAAACTGTTAAACAAAATTGCACTTGAAAAATATCTCAACCACAGAGCAAAACAAAGCATCACTTGGTTAGAATTATTTTGAATTCAAAATAGGAGAGTCAAACAAGAAGTCAGGAGGGCAAAAATTAAATACCATGATGAAGAACTACAGTGCAAAAACAATCAAAATGAAATGTGGAATGTACTAAAAAGAATTGTTCCTTACAAAAAAAAAAGATCACCTTGCCTACTTATCTGAATACTCAAGCAGCTTCAGAGAAGTTTAACAACTAATTTGCTGGAGTTGGGAAACAGGTTTTGGAAGAGGTAACCCAGGAAGCTTATCAAGGATTACAAAGCAAGGCAACAGATACATGGAGACCACAAGCTTTTGATGGAGACAGCAACCAAGAAGCAAACGTCAAAAGAAACCAAAGCAAGTATTGCAACAAGAAGTAAAACAAGCTGTATTTGCCTTGAGGAACACAAATTCTACAGGAATAGATGGTTTAGTCCTACCATATCTAAAAGACAGCCTTATAGTTACCTTGCCTTATATCAGCACAGTTATTAATACCTCCATAGCAAGTGAAACTTTTCCAGAGACCTGGAAGCATGCAATCATAAAAGCAATTCATAAATCTGGGGACAAGAATGACACATCCAACTTTAGACCAATCAGTCTTCTGCCTGTCCGCTCCAAGATTCTAGGAAAGGTAATATCTATCCAATTGATTGATTACCTTGAATCAAACAAGCTGTTCAATGACTGCCAGTATGCTTATTGGCAAAAATTGTCAACAGAAGACGCACTTATGAGCATCACTGAAGATCTGCACAAAAACTTTGGTGAGGGGCAGGTATCTTTGCTGGTATTGCTAGACTTATCAAAAGCATTCAACAGTGTGAGCCATACAATTCTTTTTTGCAAGCTTCACAACATTGGAATAGACCCTACTTGGTTTGGAAGTTAGTGTCGACCAGGGTGACTCCCGGCATTTTGCGCATACTTTGAAATAACTCAAAAAGTACTCGGCCGAGAAACTTCATATTTAGGGTGTGTATAGCTACTATAATGATCATGAAGCACCGTTAGTTTCAACAATGTATCAGCAACAAAAAAAAAAGAGCTATTTACTAAAAACCTTGCGGCGAGCTAAGGCCCCCAATTGGGGGTGACTTCCCGCACCAAACGGGGTGACTTCCCGCACCCCCCATTTATCAATAATTGAAACGCAAATGAAAAGTTTGAGAGTACCAATCGAAAGAGCACGCCTATATTAGTATATGTAAGTTGCTAAAAATAAAATGCTAGGTAAAATATTATGTCTGTGACAGGTGTTTTTTATGCTGGTCTTATGCTGCGTCATACCTGACTGTCAAAGGATCTTTTTTCCCAATTGTGACGCGGGAAACAAAGTTTTTCTTCAATAATTGCAATCTAACTTTACTGGAAGTCATTTTTCCAGATCTCAAACTAATTATGACCCTAAAGTATCTGTAAATGAGTAAATATTACAAAAAAAACAATCTTTTTAATATGATAAAACATGTAAAAATGTATTTCCTCATTTCTATAGCAAACTTATTGCATTACCATGAATCTAAGTCATGCTAGGTAAGGTATTGTTATCTTGATATGAAAATGTGATAAAAAATAAGGTTCCTGGGCATTAAACATAAGTCAACACTTAGGCCTAGACTTGTCACCATGTGTTATAAACATCGGGTCATTATAAAATTAGTTACCCATTTTGAAATTAGCTGTGGTGCCATTATTGTGGGTCATTTACTCCCAGATGTCATTAAATGTGCAAGAAATTGCATTTAACTACTTTTCATTGAAGAAGAACAGAGATATTTAATAACAAAATAGGTGCGGGCAGTCACCCCCAATCGTTTTTTCACCTGGGGCGACTACCCGCAGTTGTATATTTGTATATATCTACAAAAGTTTACATTTCTTTCCAAAATCCTTCCTAGGCAAGAAACTAAATTGTATTCTGAGTATCACCACCAAATTTGGTCCTAATTCAATTGGAACTGTAGACACAGCATCAAAGTTTGCTGAATGTTGATTTTTCTGAACCAAAATTATCAGGGACCTAAAAAACGCACCTTCACTTTGGCGATTCTTCATAAATTCTGTGCGCGTATCAAATTTCTATAAGTAGCTGATACTTACTAACAAAGGCCTGCTCTTTCAAGCCCCGTAGTCAAACGGTGACATTTTGGACGTCTTGGTGCCCAAAAGGGGGGTGCAGGCAGTCACCCCGTGTTATCGACCGCGGGGAGTCACTCCGGTCAACGCTATCTAATGAATCGGCCACAATCAGTTAAACTCGATAACGCAGCTATGTCAAATTGGCCACAGTTGTCTTTGGGGTCCTCAAAGTTTGATACTTAGCCTTTTGTTGTTCCTGGTTTTTGTAAATGACATCAACTGTAAAACACCAAAACATCAAGTAAAAATGGTAATGTACACCAATGATGTTCAAATATTGCTTTCCTGAAAACTTTATCTGAATGAGCTGAAAGACAACTCTGAGACATCCGTAACTAATCTGAAATCTTGGTATGATAAAAATGGACTCAAGCTTAATTCTTAAAAAAAATGCATCATGTGTGGCTCAAATTCAAAAATAAAAGCAGTTCCAATGAATTTCTTTATCAGGATAGGCAAATCTGACATTCCTGTTGAAAATAAAGTTATAAGTCTAGGAGTATGGTTTGATCTCTATCTTTCCTTCAAACATCACGTAACTACTCTGTGTTCCAAGTTGAATGGAACACTTTTGTTCCTAAACTTTGCAAAAAATGAATTGGATTTCAATCAAGATTACTGATTGTCCATGCTTTAGTATTTTCTCACATTACCTACTGTCTTTCAATTTGGGTGAAATACACCAAAACTCAAAGAGAGAAAGAGCAATTTTGTGTAAATTTTGACGCAAGAATAACATGAGATGGTAACCACAGAAAACGAGACCACGTAAGTCCTCTCCTCAAAAAATTACAGTGGCTCAATATCAACAACCAACTGGCATTCCATGAGTCGATCAGAATTCATAAAGATCTAGAAAAACATACACCTGGCAGCCAAAGGCACATATATTCTTGAGGTGACAAGAACAATCAATTCACAAGAAATAATGATACTGTGCACATTGAACACAGGAAAACAGAAATTGCCTATCAAGCTATTTTGATCAATGGACCAAAATCCTGGAACAACCTCCCAACAAGCCTTAAGAATCTTGAATCCAACATGTCCTTCATGAATAGGTCTAATGAACATCCATTGACTGATGAATTCAAAACGGCAACTTTGCCCACAAACACAAGCTAAATGCCTAATACCGTTTGTCGTAGTCAGCACTTCATGGTGTCCTTCTTTGTGATGCACATTAGGCCTCTCATGGATTATTGTTTGTTGGTGTGGAATGTGGGTTTTTTTGGGGATTTGAGATTGCTTGAGTCTATGCAGAGGAGGTGTACAAGAAGTGTGGATGGTCTGGCTGAGCTGGATTACTTTTCCAGACTGAAGCAACTTGGCTTATTTTCTATAAAGAGGAAGGTTTCTCAGGGTGTACCTTATTAAATACTGGAGGATCATCTGCAGGTCAGATGGTGGCGCTGACCTCAGGGGTATTTTTTGGAGAGCTCTGATGGAAGAACACAAGGCAATCCCTAAAAGGTTTTGATGCTGGCTTGTAATACAGACATCATGAGGAAATTCGTTGGAGAATGATGTGTTCAGTTGTGGAACAGCCTTCCAAGTTTTGTGGTGGAGTCAGATTCCCTGGCTGCATTCAAGGGGTTGCTTGCGGAATTTCTGGGTGATGTTCTGTCTGAGTTTGTTCAAGTTGGGGGCAGTTCTTCTGTAACATGTTGGTATCCTAGCTTTGGATCTACCTGCTGGATGCGCCACCCCCCCCCCCTTTTTTTTCTTCATTTTTATACATGTATACATTGCTGTGATGCTGGTGTGGTGGGTTGTGGTGTGTGTGTGTGTGTTTGTGTGTGTGTGTTTGTGTGTGTGTCTGTCTGGATGTGTTGCTTTCTTTGTTGTACAGTGTGCTGTTCTATAATTTATTTATTTTTTGTCATTCATACGGATGGTTCATCTGATAGCCAATGGTGCGCACTAGTTCCAGTTCCTATACCTGTGTTAACATAACTGTTCTCAATATTATACTGGCATGTATGACTGTGCTAGCCTCCCTCAGCTTTGCTGCCCCTCACTTGCTTGTAGCGCTGCTAGAGGGGGCTGCAAAGGTAAGAGACAAAGAGACCAGTACCTGGAGAAAGCATTCTGTTCTTGAGCATGTCCGAAACCACCACCACCATAACTCTCAACATTGAGACGCCATCTAATCATTTTTATTCTGACAATACATATGTTTTCTATGTTGCTTCCGATCACAATTGTCTTTGCCAATTACCATAAGTGTTGACTACATTTTGTCTTTTTTATGTTTTAAATGTTCCAGTCGTTTCAGTATAATTGAAATACAAACTCAGTCTATTTGAGGAACAATAGGCAGCTTCTAACTTTGACAAAGGTTAACTTGATTGCAATATAACAATTACCCTACCATTTTTGAGGATACAATCAATGCCTTATAAGCTAATATTTTGCTTTGTCTTCTATAACAGAAGTATATTCATCCAATTTGTGTACTCCAGCATTTTATTATTCTGATTGTCAATCATTTAATCATTTCCTAGCGGTCTTGAAGTGTGTATATTGTATATTTAGTTGTTTGGTATGTATTTTATATATAACTTTATTTGTTTAACTTATTAATACAATGGCTTAGACCCATCTTTACAATATGTTAGCGCTTTTTGATTTCCCAAACGTATATTGTATTCATTTTTTTTGTTTAATCCATGTCGTCCATCCACATCTTTTTCATTGTACAATAAGGTAGACTACTTATTACAGTATGTTAGCACATTTTGATGTCCCAACCCTATGTTCCCAGAACTCCAACCACATGCATGCATGATTTCCCACCCCATGTACTTGTTATTTTCCACACCAATGTATTTTGTTATTTAGCCACCCCAAGTACCTTTCATTTTTCAACCCCGCGTGTCACTGGTCTTCCCAACGCTATGTAGTTGGAATTATTTTGTCATGATAAACATTTTCTAAATGTGCAAAGATGACACTATTGTAAAGAATATTTTATTCCATGTAATCCAAACTGCAGCCCCTAGAGATGAGCTGTGACAATTTCAAATTGAACTCTTGTTTTTGTTAATTATCAAGTAGCATAGTTGATAATGAAGTTTCATGTCTTATGTTTAGAAATTTATTTATTTCCTAAAAATTGTAAACCCATTGCCATTGCTTTGCTTGCCTTTGCGGCCAGCTGCGGTGCATGGTGGCTCTGCGGACGTGAGTGTGCAGGGTTGTGGGGGGCGGAGTGCTGGGTGTGCTGGTGGTCTTGTGGGCAGCTGGGCTGCTGTAGCGGGCGCTGGTTTGGCGTGTGGCTTTTGCCATACCAGGTTGAGTGGTCAGCCTGTTTTTTGTGGTGTTTGTCGGAGGGGTTTCCACTCAGAGACCATGTGTTTGGGTATTGAATGGAGATTGATTGATGCTGTTCTATCAGATTCGTCAGGTGCTGTAAGATATATTTGTTGTCACTGTCGAGGCTGCGGAGATGATTCAGTGACTGTCAACCATCTTCAGGAGTCATTTTCTCAATTGCTGGTGGCGGTCAGAGCATTGGTGGGGCAGGTTAGAGGTGTGATGGCGGGTGTGAGGAGTGTGGGCAGTTGTGATTCGGCTCAGGAAAGTAATCAGACTGGTAGTCTTGGAGGCCGTGCCACTGATGGTTCCCCTGGAGTGTGGCTGTTTAGGACAGATGTCCTTGAGGAAGTGAGGGAGCTAAACGAGAGGGAAAAAAGGAAGTGCTCAGTTATGCTGAGAGGTTTTGGGTGCGAGACCATTGAGCTGGCTGAAGCAAAGTTCCATGATGTGTGCCATGTCTTGGGTGTCAATGTTGTTCTGACTGACTTGGTCAAGATCGGTACTACTGGTCTGTTCAGAGCAAAGTTGACCAATGATGATTCCAGGCACAACCTGCTCTCACAGGCCCCTAGGCTGAAGAGCTTGGATGGTTTTAGGAGTCTTTACATTCAGAAAAACCTAACCTACAGGCATAGAGGAGAGTTGCTGACTCAGAGGCGTGCTCTTAAGGCATCAGAAGGTGACGGAGAGGAGAAAAGTGAATTGTTGGCAGCTGCTGTGGGACATGGGGCTAATCCCGGTGCTGGTTGTGGTGGGCCTGTTGTTGTTTTGGGGGATTCCTCTGGTTGTGCACTGGCTGGTGATTATCGAGGAGGTGACGGTCGCGCTGGGGCGACTGCAGTCGTGAGTCGTGGTGCTAGGGGCGGTGCGCGTGGGTGTGGCGGTGCTGGTGACCGCGGAGGTGCTGATAGCCAGGGAGGTGTAGGCGGCGGCCGGGGGGATGCTGGCGGCCGGGGGGATGCTGGCGGCCGGGAGGATGCTGGCGGCCGGGGTGTTGCTGGCGGCCGGGGTGTTGCTGGCGGTCGCGGTGATGCCGGAGTGCGCGGTGTGGCCGGCGGCCGGGGTAGGCTTGGGAGCCGTGGTGGTGGTGCTGGAGGTGGTGGTGGTGCTGGAGGTGGTCGTGGCTCTGGTGGTGGTGGTCGTGGAGCTTTGAGTGGTACCCATGGCATCCCGGGGGGCCGCGGAGGCAGTGCTTTAAACTAGCTGGTCAGTCTTTGCAGATGGATTTCTCCTGTCTGAGGTTGTGCTGTGTCAATTTGAATTCTCTG
>SDVV010033605.1:0-11279 GCA_016164225.1 Gammarus roeselii
ATTTATAACGCAACAGTATATAAAAGCGTCATGAATATTTATTTGTTTGTAGATCGGAATAATAAATATCCTCTGAAGTTGTTGCTGCTGCTGCTAAGCCACATCTCCTCCGGGAGTGGAGGAACCGCGGCCTACGCACAGCCCGGAAGCCCAGATACCCACCAACATGCGCATGCTGGGAATCTCACGGTCCTACAGTAGGCTCACACTCCAAAAAAAATAGATGCAGTCTCGTGGACGTACAGATCACGCACCGACGTGATGTCTTGATTCAGCCTGCCGGGTACCATGGTGGAGCATGACGCCATGACGTGCTCGGCCGCATCGGGCACACCCCAACATTGCATATTGGAAGGACTGAAGAGCACCTCAGCTTCGACAGGTGAGCCCAAGATTTATAGACTAGTCTGTAAATCTTGAGTGAGCTGTGTCCTCCTAAGCAGCTCCAACTCCTCCACGTTCACCTCCGGGGGTTGACCATGTAGCCACGTGTTGGCCCTATGATCAACGATGTAAAGTGTGCGTGTACGTGTTCATGAATAGATGGGTTGTCGATGAGTGTGGTAATGGGTGTGTAATGGGACCCGAAGTGTGATGCCGGTGTATTATGAATACATCGCTGGATTTGACATGGATTAAGTAGAGGGTGGCAAGGATAAACCGGGTCGACAATCTTGTTAGGGAATGGATTACCCCTCATTTCAAAATGTTGTTTGTTAGGATGAACCTTGCTTTCCTCATGCAGATTAAAACTTTAAGCGGCTATCATAAAGGCAATTGCGATGTGTAAGGCTGTATAAAGCATGACTCTTACCAGCTGTTCACTCTGTTGTATCTAGAGCGATTGAACTGTTGGTGACGATTTTTAATGCTTATTGAATAGTTTCAGTGGGTCTGGCGTACGTTTTCATATTTTCTTTGATGTATGCGATTCTTATTGGCCTCCTGGAAATTGAACATTCTACACGGTCTGACGAACAATCGAGGAGGGCCTATGAAAATATTGCTTAGGGGTTATTTTATTTTATTTTTTCATCACAATAACAGATTATGAGTCATGGACACTGACTAAACATAAATATATACTGTAAAGGGGAAGTCTGATGGACCTATTCAACAAAAATTTTTAGAAAAGCCCATCTATTTGAAATTAATGAAATTCGATAGCAAAGTCTTTTGATTAGAGAAGACGAAACACACCGTCCCTAAACTGCGTCATCAAAAGTGTATACAGGCGCCATCTTGTGATATTATGTGACGCTGCTTCCAGTGTCCATTAATTTAGCTCGCAAGCAGCATGGCCCTCAACCGCCTAATGGCGCATGACTTCAGCTTTATCGCTCGCTTAAATAAAGATATAATGGAGTATTCCGACAACTCTATTCTAAGGTCTTTGTCAATAGTTCTGATTATTTGCTAGGCCTCATTACACTAGGGCCCGGTTGAAGAAAATGGATTCAGTTATACTGACGTATCGATTGTTAAATAAAAAAATTGATGTCTGACGTTCTGCAATATTGTGTCGGGAGTTTTGTGGGTGACCCGCGGACAGTAGCAAAGTGTTAATAAATAAATTGGAATATATCTGCTCGCGAGCAGCGCTGCTGAACGTCAACTTTGTTGAATTCACGTCAACTTTGTTGGCGTGAATTTGTGCTTAGCAGTAACATTAACTTATCATGTATGCACGATGAGCAAATTTTTGAAGGTGACATTCGTGAAATAAATTCCTTCCATTGATATGCGTGAGTAAGATTAAAAAACACCCACTGTTGCAGGTTGGGGAACATCGTGCGTCTAACAAATGCTGATCGAGTTGAATTAGTCGAGAGAAATTTGTTACTTCGTTATTTTATTAACGAAATGTTCATGTTCACATGCATGTGCATTTAATCAAAGTAATATTTGATAAAATTATAAGCGGTAACCATGTTTTCCAGCTAGCATAGAGGTGAACACTACCTTTCAGATTGAGCAAGTTACCCCGAGGTTACAGCCTCGGCCTGACGCAGTTACGAGGTTGCTCGTGAACTCAATATTTCACAAGGCACTCATGCCTTCCAAGGAAGATCCCCAAATAATAATTTATAATCATTGTAATATTCATCTTGACTGCTATCAGAATCTATAAATGCTGTACTGGCAAAACTCCAGTGTTTGTGTAGTACCTTGGCACGCCATCTGCGGGATGTTATCTATGTCATTTACATATTCATCAGCTTGCCCTTCCTGTGTTCACTCCTAACAGTTTCTCAAACTCAGTCCTAGCACCTTCTCTCTCGACCATGACTCCCGTCACATTGAATAAATGTATCGTCCTTTATTATATTGATTCAATTCTCACTTTGAAGTCTCAGGAGGCCATACCATTTTAGCCGTTGCCATATTCGTGATACTCCCAATATTTTTCTTTATCAAAAAACGAAGGAACAGGAATCCATCCGCGGTCTATTGATTCGTATTTTCTCCACACCAAAGAGTATCGTAGACCTTTAGTTTTTCTCAAATTCTTGCTTGCGGCAACTAATCTTCGCCTACCATTTCCCGAAAAGAGCACAACGGACGGTCGGACAGAGATACACGTCTTATGATATAGATGTAGATATAAAATACATTAATAAACGATTTGATTTATGCCTCATTTCCACCGAAGCCTCAACGCGAGTCCAAACAGGCTCCCCGCAGGGCTCAACGATCATGGATTATAGTAGGCTCGCACACCTCTGTGTGTGAGAAAAACAACGTCGTCAAAGTCAGAACACCTTGAAAACTTCAGTCGTGTCAGACGCACGCTGGTGTGCACAAGATAAACGTTTAGACGAAACGAATTTTCACTTTTAGTCATTTAGAACTTCATGAGTAATATGTACGCACGCTAATGCATACAGGTAGCATCGTCGAGACTGTTACACGGTTTACGGCTGCACGGACAAAATCAGCTCCGACAGCAACGCAACACACTGTTTACAGCTACGTGGTCTAGTTCAGTTATAGTACAATTTATTTATTCAGTTAAGGTAAAGACTCAGACGAAACTAATCACCGCCTCCATCCACCTAGAACTTCAGGAGTAGTATGAACGCACAACAGTGCGCACAGGTCTACGGCGTCACGGATCAGATACAACCGCAACACATCACAAGGCTTACAGCTACGCGGTCCAGATACACAACAGAAATTACATATGGTCCAAGCCCGCGCGAGCGAGCACAAACTGAAAAAACACATTCACAAAATCATAAACAGGGACTTTCACACAGATGCACTACCATTGTTTTAGCTGACAAAATTGTGGATCGTAAAGAGGAAAGAAAGGACAGGTTCATCATGGCTAAAAAACTGTTCTGGTTATTGACATCACACTTATTGTTTATGAGGATAGATGGTGGGGCAGAGGTTCCTCGGGTGCCAAAAGAGCCCTATGGGTCCCGGAGAGTAACCCAGGTACCTCGGGTCCCTCGAGCTCCCCGGGTCCCTCGAGTCCCCTCGTCTCGGCTCATCTCGGCTTGTCATGACTCATTTCGGCCGGTCTCAACTCGTCGCGCCCAACTCTACTTGTCTCGGCAAGTTTAGACTGTCTTGACGCACCTCGATCAGCCTTGACGCGGCTCTCCCCCTCCTCTGCCGGTAATCCTATGGACTGTAATAACTATTTTTTCTATTTGAGCATTTCAGGGTGGGAGCAGGGTGGGGGGCAGAGGTCCCTCTAGTTCCATAACAGCCCGATGAGTGACGGGGGGTAACCCAAGTTCCCCGGATCTCCTGAGCTCCCCGGGACCTTCGAGTCCCCTCGTCTCAGCTCGTCTCGGCTTGTCTCGAATCATTTCGGCCAGTCTCTGCTCGTCACACCCAACTCGACTCGCCTCAACATGTTTCGACTGATCTCGATGCACCTCGACCATCCTCGACGCGGCTCTCCCCCTCTGTGCCAATAATCCGTGAACTGTAATACCTAATTGTTCTACTCAAGTATTTCAAATATATATTTTTTTATGTGTATGGATTTTACATCGTGGGGAGGGGGAAGCAGGGGTCCCAAAATTCAGAGGGGCCTCAAGAGGATTCAAAAGTTTCTCAAGGGGGTCCCAAAAGCTAATCCAAAATTGATCACCATGAAAAAGGACACAGATAAATAATAGAGCCCAAGAAACAATAAATAATAACATGTGAAAAAAAGGGGTAATGATCTATAAAATGAATAATCATCCATCCAACCCAATTTAATAAACACAATCTTTCATTCCCTGTTCTGTAGAAAATATTAGTAAACAAATCAAATTTACTTGAGGTAAACAGGATATTATTGTTACCTAAACATTTGATTTCCAATGACAAATCTAATACCCTTATTCGTTATGCTAAAGAATGCATCAACTCCTTTAAGATCTGAGTAATGATTCAAATTGCGTGAACTAAATAGTTTCCTTAGAGTGAATAGATAGTTATGTATGCCAATAAGCCACATGACCCGCAACGTAACATGTTTAACAGATTAAAAGATAGTTATGCATGCCAATAAGCCACATGGCCTGCAGCGGTAACATATTTAAGAGATTAATGGATAGTTATGTGTGCCAACAAGCCACAGGGCCCGCAACGGTAACATATCTAAGAGATTAATAGATAGTTATGTATGCCAATAAGCCACATGGTCCACTACGGAAACATATCTAAGAGGTTAATAGATAGTTATGTATGCCAATAAACCACATGGCCCGCAACGTAACATATTTAACAGATTGAAAGATAGTTATGTCTGCCAAGAAGCCACATGGCTCGCAACGGTAACGTATCTAAGATTTTGATTTGATTTGATTTGAGCTTCATTTCCAAAGGGGCCTCAACGTGAGTCATAATAGGCTCCCCCGCAGGGCGCAACAGTCATGGATTCAGGTAAGTTCGCACGGCTTCGAGTGCGAAAATATTAGTCTTCTCAGGATGAAATGGAGTACATATTTCAATTGAGGCACATTCGCGTACTAGCGCGCACAAGAGAGTAAAGACTTAGCGTGTATCTTCATAAAGTTATTAGTATCTCTGTGCAAAATGGGGTGAAGAGACCGCCTCACTTGCACAGGTGTTTGGGGCTTAGACAGCTTCGTATAGTCCGGTGTGTTTTCCGAAATCGATAAGCTTTTCACGGTAGGTTGAGTCGGTGATTAGGCTTTGTAGGTTGCACGTGGGATCTATGAACGCTCGTCGGGCTGCCGCGAGTGCGTTGCAATCCATCAGTAAGTGTTTCACGCTGATAGCCACTTGGTGGCAACAGGGGAAAGGTGGCGCGTTTGGTTCTGTGTCGACATCCATCAGGTGGTTGTGAGTTATCCACGAGTGTCCCGTGCACATGCGGTTGATGAACACTAGGTCTTTTCTGTTGGTGAGCTTTGTTTCCTATTTTCTGACTGAGGGTTTGACTGAAAGCATTTTTTGCCCACTCCGTTGCCACATTTAATTCCATCGGGATGTCATATGGGAGTTGATGATGAAGAACCAGTCCCAGTAATGTATTCCGAAAATTGTTCTTGGTAAGTAGATGCCAGTTTAGCAATCAATTTCGCAAGTTCGTTTACTCTTATTCCTGCGTGTCCGGGGATCCATCAGAATTCAACTGCCTGACCCGTCTCGGACATCACAAAGAGAGATCGTGCTGCATTTTACGTAGAACGGGATGTTCGTAGTGCATTGTTTTACGCTGGGTGAGGACACTCAAACTGTCTGAGGATACGACGTATTTGGGGAAGCGATCTGTTTTGGCAATAGAGATGGCTAGTTCGAGTGCGTGAAGTTCAGCAGAGAACACGGAGGCCTCTTGTGGGAGGGTGGCTGAGAGTGGGATGTTCCCGCACACAGCGGCGGCTCCCACTCCGTCCGCGGTTTTGGCGCCGTCAGTGAATATATGACGGTGCTCTAAATATTCTTCCTCAACCAGTCTTAGGTACGTGTTGGTTGGAGTAGTTGCTGTAGGGCTCACTTGCAGGTCTAGATTGACCGGTGGTGGGTTGATCATCTATGTTGGTGTGTTTATTTGAAGAATTCGGTAGGAAAATGAAGGCTTAATAGCTTCACGATTGATGTTCAGCGAGGTCAGCAGGTTGTCATCACGTAAGGAAAACGGTGGGCATATATTCTCTTTAGCCGCAAAAAGGCGCTTATCGGATATGTTGGTGATGTGGCTAGTTGCCGGGTTGTTGATTAGACTTCTATTCTTAAAATAGTATTGTAAGCATATCTAAGAGATTAATAGATAATTATGTATGCCAATAAGCCACATGGCCCGCAACGGTAACATATCTAAGAGATTTGTTAGATATCTAATAACATATCTAAGAGATTTCGAAGTATTCGTATTAGGAGATTTTTGTAGAGATGACGGCAATCGCATTATTTCTTGGAAATTTACAAAATTGGTTAGCATACCTGCATCGGTTAGCATACCTGCATCGATCCACCCTTTTTGAAGGATCCCGGTATCACAGAGGATCTCCGTCAGCAAAAATCGTACACAGGGATAACTCTGGAAACTCCTACACAGTGATCCAGCCGTTTTTACGAAAGATCACTTGGCGATAACTACGGTAGCTCCTAATCTGGGATTCGCGGTCGTTATCACGAAAATAAGTTGGGGTGACTCCGCGAACTCCCGCTACTAAGCGAAGTGTTGCGATTGATGCTTTTGAAATACACACTCTGTACACAACCTACGAGTTTTATTGCTCACTACCAGCCGGAAAGCAAATACCAAAAATAAATCACTCCCGGCCAACTGGTGCCGAAAGTTGGCCGTGAGTGAGAGTTGAAGTTACCCATTCTACCTTGAAGTTACCCATCTAAAACTCAACAAAGGCGAGTTATTCAATCTTTAAGTTACCAATCTCAAACTCAACAGAGGAGATTTATTCAATCTTGAAAGCTTAGTTTCATTTAACCAGAGAAAACACTCGACTTGTTTTACACAGATTGAAAATATCGATTTATTTTTAAGTTAAAACAGTTCACAATGCTTGTTTCAGAAGTCCACTCAATCCATTAGAGCTTTAATGAACATAATCACAGCAAGTGTATTAATATATACTAACACGTAAACCCATTTAGCAAGTTTATTAATAACTCCAGAGGTATCAGTTTATTATGTGTGGTCGATAAGCTGTAGGGGCGAGTGCTGATCAAAAGGATTACAGACTATACGGATGGCGTAATTGGAGAGGAACAGTGGTAGAGGGTGTGCCGATCAGATTTTTGCAGTAAGGTAAGTCTATGAGAAGTACCTTGCGAAGGGAAAGGATGTGTTATGTGCCTTCGTGGATTTGGAAAGGCCCATGACAGGGTTGGCAGGAAGGCGCTGTGTAGGGGGTTGCGTTTGTATGGAGTGGGCGGAAATCTGTTGAAAGCAGTTCAGAGTTTCTATGTTGACAGTAGAGCATGTGTCAGAGTGGGGAGCGAGGTGGGTGATTGGTTTACAGTGGAAGTGGGTCTGAGACAGGGGCTCCGTTATGTGTCCCTGGCGTGTGTATCGGGTCGTGGCTTTGGAGCTGTTCGAAACGAATTGACGGAGAAGGCAGCTGAGCCAGTTACTGTTTTCGAATGACATGGCACGGTAAAAGTAAATCAATGAGATGCTCGAAGAGTGTCGATGCTAGCAGAATTAGTGTCCTCCTAAATTGAGAGTTTCTGGAAGAAGTTCAGCGTTTTAAGTATCTGGGCTCTCATCTGCAGAAGGCTGAACTAGTGTAAACCAAAGTGAAGTCGCGAGTGAAGGAAGGGTGTTAAGTGTTGGGTGCACTGGAGCGTGTTATGAGCTGTAGGACGTTTGGGGTGGAAGCATGAGAGGGCTGTATGAGGGTGTAATTGTCCCAACTGTACTCTATGGAAGCTGAAACTTGAGGGGGGGGGAAGAGAACAAGGTTGAATGTCTTTGAGATGGGGTGTTTGAGGAGCATGGCTGGGGTGACGTTGAGAGACAGGATCAATAACGACATGGTGCGAGTTGGAACAGGGTTGGTGAAGAAGCTGGAGGACAGAGTTGATTCGCGTGTTTTGATATGGTTCGGGCACATGGTGAGGATGGATGAAGGGAGATTGGTATAAGGGTGATGAAGGCAGAGATGAGTGTACGTAGGTCTAGAGGGAGACCAAAGTTAGGTGGATGGATGGTGTGAAGCAGGCGTTAGGAAGGAAAGACTTGAGTGTGGAGACAGCGAGAGTGCGTGCAATGAATAGGCGTGAGTGAAAAATGATTGTGAAAGTACGGTTTTGGGCTCTGCCCTGATGTGCTTTCCCGCCTTTAGCATCTCGGTGAGAGACGAGATGGCCTTGTGTAAGGGGGGCGGTCATCATGACGCGGCAGGGGTAAACCAGTCATACTGCCGGGCTCTGCTGCTGACACTGACCTCGTACCGCACTCATTGCCCGGAGGGTGTGTGGCGGGGTCTCCTGGCCAGACTCTTTAACGCAAAAGGGATAAGTTGTGAGAGTGTGAGTGTATGAGAGGAGTGTGAGGTGCACCTTGCCGTCGTCCACCCCCTTTCTGAGGGATTCGACCTACTGTCTGAATCCGTATCTGCAATTATATTCGGAACAATTTATATTACAGGAGATGCCGATGTTGTTTTTGATCAGCAGAGAAGGTTTTTTTCCGAAGTGATGGAATTTCAGATATGATATTATTTAATATAAGCATGGAGTCACATTTATCACGCAAGTAAGGGACTACATACATTGACTGCATGCAATAGATAATGCAGTGTTAAACACTGCCCAGCTGCCATTCAACAAACTATATGTCAGCATGATGCATTCTATTTAGTTGTATAGCGTGATTATGCTGTCGAGACGCATCAATCGAGCGCTTTACGTGACAGCACACATGCCGGGTAGTTTCTTTTGTGAGCCGTCAGCATATTTGTTGCTATAAAGCAGCGGAGGAGGAGCTTAGGTTATTCACTCTGTCTGTGAACCATCCCAGGTAAGGACAGGTCTTGGCGACAGGTGCAAACATTAATATCAAAAACAATCGTATCGATAAAAAAATCTGCGATGGACAAGAGAACATGAGGAAAATTATGTGTAAGGCACAAGTTCACATTTTTTTCTTGCAGTTTGGAATTCACGCTGACTACACCCCTCTGAATTTCAGGAGAAATATTCATAGAAAGATATGGACGAACAGAATCAACTATACCTCCTCATTAAAGTATATGCTTGGATGGACGTAACGCTTGGCTTTTTTGCCAAACGTTTACTGTTAGAAAGCGTTATTGAAATGTGTTAGAGCTGACGTAATGTCATGGATTTATGACACGTTATTCCTTATCTTTGTTATTTAATCCCAAGTTTCCGCCTCCCGATGTTCTTTTTTGTAATTGGTATGTATGTTTTACGTACCTATAACACAATGTGTTCCATCAAAGATATGCATGGCATGTATGCATACGTTTTTTACCTCAATTATTTGTTACATATATTACACATTCAACATTAAATACAATATTTGTAATCAAATGACAAAGACTCTTCTAATGCAAATGCGATCCCTTCCGTGCATATTAAACATTACACAAGCCTACGGTAAAATGATGGCAATTTCACTCATCCAATCCATGCATGAATCATACGATAATTTACAACGACGAATAATATTGACTTCTTTTATTTATTTAAGTTGTTTCCAGCAATTGTTTCTTCCTGTACAGCCCTGTTCCGCCGCCATGATGTTCAAGGTGCTTGCATTACTGGCTCTGGCCAGCGTTGCCACGGCAAAGCGATGGGTGAGTAACGGGTTTACGTTACTGGTACCGGCGATGCCAGCGTTGCAATAGTATAGCGATGGGTTAACGACGGGCATGTGTTTGTAGTACAGGCGATACCAGCGTTGCCGCGGCAAAGCGATGGGTTAGTGACGAAGATGTGTTAGTGTGGCTGGCGATATGAGCAGCCACGACTGGTGAAGAGGATGAGTGCCAATGTTTTCCGTTTGCATCACTGTTGCGATGCAAGAAACAGCATTTACCGCTGCCTTGAAGCGAAGGGTGTCGCTAGTAGTCACCCATTTGGCCCCAGGGTTTAATTACAGGCCGGCACTGAAGGGATTGAATAAGAGGTGCAACCATAATGTTTAACAGATTAATTGTCCAATTCAGAATTAAACTGGGAATTGAGTACGGTTGCCAACAAAAAGTTTCTCTCCCTCTATTACAGGACTTCAACGTCCAATACGAAGTCAACGATGACGTCACCAACAGCTCTGTGATTGTCGACACCGCTCAAAACACCATCAACGCAACAACGGCAGCCAGCGAACACTTTGTGGCGGCTGAGAGCTTCGAGGATTACGACACGGTGAGTGGTCATGTGTATTGTGGATGGAGGATTAATGGGAGTTACTGTGCAAACATAAGACACTGAATCTATTGAACTATAACGGATCAAATGCTTATCTTGAAATACTATCTACTGTATACTATTACAGGCGCTTGTTCCTGTAAAGGAAGAGATAAATACGTAATGATACTACCTACTGTATACTATTGCAGGCTTGTTCTTGTAAGGAAGAGATAAATACGTTACGATACTGCCTACTGTATATTATTACAGGCTTGTTCCTGTAAAGGAAGAGATGAATACGTTACGATACTGCCTATTGTATACTATTACAGGCTTGTTCCTGTAAAGGAAGCGATAAATACGTTACGATACTACCTACTGTATACTATTACAGGATTGTTCCTGTGAAGGAAGAGATAAATACGTTACGATACTATCTACTGTATACTATTACAGGCTAGTTCTTGTTAGGAAGAGATAAATACGTTACGATCCTATCTGCTGTATACTATTACAGGCTTGTTCTTGTAAAGGAAGAGATTAATACGTTACGATACTGCCTACTGTGTACTATAACAGGCTTGTTCCTGTAAAGGAAGAGATTAATACGGAACGATAACGTGTTTTTTTTAACAGGGCTTCGGCGCCACCCGCATCGCTGCCGACGAGGCTTGTTACATAAGGAAGTTGGGTTCGGACATTAACCAGCAAATTAGTTACTACAAAAATAACAAGGATAAGCCCATCCAGATCAATACCTCAGAGGAGCTTCTTGCCGTTCCCTCCGAAGACGCCGAAGAGTACGGTCAGCGCATCGCGGACTTCTGTGGCGACTACCCTATGTACAAACTTGGAGCCAAGGGTTTGGAGGAAGGTAGCAGCAGAGCCATCACACTTCAGTTCTACCAATGCTTCTGTAATGGTTGCTATCCTGTGTGCTACTACACAACCATCACCAT
>SDVV010033606.1:0-11279 GCA_016164225.1 Gammarus roeselii
ATTGTGTGCATGTCAGGATATTAAGGAAATTGACTTAGAACTCCCGTAACTGACGCTTCACAGCCCCTCTCCCCCACCCCGTGGCCGAACGCAACTGTAATATTTCTCTTCGCTACATGAGTTCACATTGACTTTATGTCGAGAGTTTAACACAAAAGGACACAATACCTGATTTCTTGCGTTTAGAGCACATTCAAAGTGTTGTCGCTCGGTAATGAATTGATAATAGCTTCCAATCATTCACAGAAGATCATTACACACTAGTTTTACCTTTCTCTAAATTATTTGTTCCCTAACATACGAAACTGAATTCGCTCCGGATTCTTGATTCGTTTTCAAATGGCAAAAGATATTTAAAATGTATCCCAGTTAGAAAGATACACCTTCTTTTTTTACACCTAATTGATCATTCGTGAACATTTGTTTATACCGAATCACATTTTTTAATATTTCGTTTTGTATGTATTGTGTGCGAACCATTATTGGCTTTATCGATAGCGCTCACTCCCGGTTCAATTGAATTCCATCCATTTGATATGTCGTTAAAAGGTACTCGTTGTGGCGAAAAAAAAAGAACAATCGGACCACAATCGAGAAGTAAAACGCTTGCTGATCGTAGTCCGATTAATTTTTGGCACCAAAACGAAGACTATGTAACGTCATAACAATTATATGGAATCCAACAGAATCGGGAGTGAACGAAATCGATGAGGCCACTAATGGTTTAGATACGCTTAATCAATACGGCCACAGTAGGTGGATTGAGTTTCCATGGAAACGGCCAAACGTTGGGTTCGTTTCACAAATGTTCCGGTTATATTTTTATAATACAATATCTTTCTAATACAATATCTTTCTAATATGCTATCTTTCTAAAATTGTATGCAATATATTCTTTTAGAGCCGGGTTTAATCTATTTCTAATTCTAGAATCGATTAATTGATATGACTGTCATTGGATATTATTACTCGACAAAATTAAATCAGAGTTCACTAGACGAGGAGTTAACCAGACAGTACGCTATGAGTTGCTACTGTTATGAGTTATTGTTGCAAATTTTACCATGGAAAGAATAATTTGCGTTTGTAGTACATTGTAGAGTGACAAAACAGTGCATTAATATATATTCCATAGATTTTTGATTATGAAGTGATGGAACTGTTCGACTTTTGGCGTTGGCAGTTTAGGTTCATTAGAAATCCTGTTTTACGATCACATTCCGGTCAGATGCGTTCGATTTGAACCACTTGATTATATTTACGGTTTCGATCAGATCATTGAAATGTTCCATCAGAGTGGATCAAATTGATAATAACGTGACATGAACTTTTGTACAGTTTTACGCTGAGTCATACTTATGGATCGATATCCCCATGTATTCTGCAGCCAGTATTCATAAAGAAAAAGTATCTCATATTCCATTGTCAACTCATGACAGAATCCTGAAGAGCGGCTGCTGCTTCCCATGCCTGTCTCTGAGATGGCCAGGACCGAGGACCAGCAAAGGATGCCACCCAATTCAATTGCTATGCATAACTTTCGACAATTCTGAGGCTGCGAGGGCCCAGGCAATGGCGAGTATTTGGCTACCAGCCAACATTTCTGTGTACACATGTAGGAAGTTTTGGTTTGCAGTAGGTCTTTTATACAGCACTGCATTGCAGTAAAATATCTCAAGCTATTGAATTCAGACCCGTCGAGACTTGAATTAATACCTAAACAATTGATGAAAGAAGGCATAAATAAGGAGAATGGGCTGTAAGAGGAACAACTTGTTCATTGGGACCCTCAAATGACCATAACATTATATACTTCTATGACAAGGTTATAGTTCAAGGTCAATGTGTGCTGGTGTTTTGCCCGTATCATCCCATTTTATGACGAAATATTGCATAAAATTCGTTTCCTATCGCTGCGAAGTTTCGATCGCTTTAGTTGATGTTTATATCAGGTGGGAAAAACAACTGCGCTCTAAGCAGCCACTCCCATGCTCCAATCTTGGGTGGCAAGTAGGACAATTTTACCATTGAAATAATTATTGCAAATTTACTTCATTTACATGAACACGAGTATTGTTTAGATGTCACATGATATGGAAAAAAATGATACTGAACATCATTTCTGATTGGGAATTAAACTACTTTATTCTTTCAGGTGACCGAAATTCGTAGAACCATCTTTGATCCTTCATCAGATGTCATCTGCCGAGTTTTTTGGTCGAATGACTTTTGCAAATTCAACACAAAGTTGGTGTTGACGCCAACCAGAATTTAGACAACGCAACAGATTGCCCGACCTCTTTTATTACCTTTAATAGGTTATTACCTTCATTTTTTTGCAATATCATCTGCTGCTATTATCTTACGGGCGATTGTGACCGAGCGCAGCCCCCAACACATTCCAAGCCTGTGGAGAGCCAGTGGTTCAAGTAACGTCGCCGTACATATGACGTCAAGCGTCTATTCAGGCAGCATAATATCGCAGAAACTCTCCCACACGTCATTGGAACACGTTACTTGGAATGCCAAAAGCATTCCTCATGGTGTTTTCAGACCTGTTTGATTTCTTGTCAGAAGCTATCCTCCAGGACGGGTAAAGCATATTTACAACAGGCTTCATTTCCTGCCATGAGCCCTAAACGAAGACATGTTACAAAAAAGGATCATTTCCTGCCAATAGCTGTGCTCAATTGAAGGTTTTATTATTCGACACATGCATTGCTCCAAGACGTGCTCTCATCATGTTACATTCATTTCAGGAGTTCTACTTCTATGCGTATGCACTACAGCTCGGTGGACGAGTGGGTAGCATGTAGGGCTCTCCTCACAACAGACGTCCATTGGGAGCTGAAGGTTGTAGGTTCACGCTTACCTGACCTCGAGTGTGACCTTCTTTCCGGTCTCTTAAATGGGTAAAAGGCCAGCCCATAAACGCAGTGTGTAAAAAAATGCTATCAGGTGGCAGCTACGCTGTAACCCGCTGTATAAGAGAAAAAAATCAAAATTACAAAATAAATGTCATCGTGTATCAGGAGCCGTGCTACCTGACGAGTTTAAGAGTTTCTTTTACCCAGCTGTAGCCGTCCCCACGGACTTGTCCTCAGCAGGGTAATTCTGCCGCCACGAGCTTGCAATCTAAGCAGATACGATCCTTGGCCGTTTGGACGATTATAGGCGACATTAGGCGGAATTTGCCCTAATAATCACCGATCTCGTCATCACATTTGGATTATGTCCCCATCTGAGCACATTTGCCGAATGTCGGTGCATGGGCCATCCGTGGTGCAGTTTTTTTAATGTTTCTACACGAACTAAAATGAATGAAATCCGAAACTTAGTTTATCTCAGGACTCCCTAACCTTATGAGACAATCTCGTTTTAATGAACCGAGCCGAGAAACAGACTAGGAGAAGTTCTATATCTAATATGAGTATTTGTATCTCCGGTCAACTAGTCCTTGGAAAACAGGGTCGAGCTGACACTTAGCTGCTGTATCCAACACAATACTTTTCAATCGATGCTTCATTCTGACTTGATATTTATACACTACATATTTATTCGACATTTATATTTTTTTCTAGTCTATTGAGCCTGAACTATGACCGATATACCGACGACAATTATCCTCCGCGTTCGCACACAATAGTTGAAGGATGGAACAATAGCCAATGTCATACTGCAAGCTGTTGACTGAAACCTGTTTAAGAGACCGTCAGTTGTTGCTCATGTGTGTGAGGCGCTGAAGGCAGTTGCCAGGAAGAGAGACAATCATTTCTGACTTAGAAGGTATTTTCAACAAAAAATGTATTAGATGCCGAACGCAAGAGCTCCAACAGCACCTATTGCGAGAAGTTAGATTCGCGACTGACTGCCTTTGTAACTACTTACTGTTTAAAAGGCACAGCGATTGAAGTCCATTGTTGGATCTAACATTGGTCGACACGCAGGAAGTAGGATTGCACAACATCGTTCCTGTTCTATGCGGTCAAATATGCGGTGAGATAACTAACTTTCATACGCGATTCCAAGGCTTCATAAACTCTCTCGGTCAGAGCGGTCAACACGGGATATTTGTGTTCGAGGTATGTTTTGGAAATAGTCTTCTCGCAGCCGTTACAATGAACAAAATCTTTGACCGAATTATTTTTTAACACTATTGGACTATTTCTTTAGGCAAACTAGGTTGGAGTCGACTACTTAACGACTGACACTTTTTGTACTCAGGAACGGAGGAACAAGATTTCTAAGTAATTAACTATACGGTAAAGATCAGAGTAGCGACCGCGCACCTAAGGCAATCATCGCCCAGGATATCTGAACAGGTACCTAGCTAACCCATGCCAGATCTTATTCTCGTTATTCTTCAAAACAAAGCAATGAACATCTTCGTTGTATCCGGGAAGTGTGCATAGCTGGTGCACATTTTTTTCACCTCTTTCTTCTTTCAATAAACAAAAAACTGTAAAGCATTCTGACTTCAAGCTACCATAAATTTCGTACGGGGCAAGGAATCCATACATATGTGTCCAGTTCGCTAAAAATCAGGCAAAGCATATGAACGAACAAAGAAAGTGTGGTCACAACACACTTCTCATAGAAAGCAAGTGTGGTCACACCCCACTTTTCATTGAAGGTAAATGTGGTCGCAACATTCTTCTCATAGAATGTGAGCAGACCCAGTAAATTGATTTCAATCAGGACGAGTGACGAGCATTATGGGAAGTTAGGAGAAAGTAATTACTTGAAAGGATCTTGTTAGACGCCATCTTGTCTTAAAACACATACACCATCCAGAATGATCTGCTCTGACTTCCTACTACAGGGAATGATCTGCCCTGACTTCCTATTATGGGGAATGATTTTCTCTGACTCCCTACTACAGGGAATGATCTGCTCTGACTTCTTACTAAGGAACGATCTGTTCTGACTTCCTATTATATGGAATGATCTGCTCTGATATCCTACTATAGGGAATGATCTGCTCTGACTTCCTACTATAAGGGAAGATCTGCTCTTACTTCCTACAATATGGAATGATCGGCTCTGACTTCCTACTATATGGAATGATCTGCTTTGACTTCCACTATAGGGAATGATTTGCTCTGACTTCTTAATAGAGAATAATCGGCTCTGACTACCTACTATATGGAATGATCTGCTCTGACTTCCTACTATAGGGAATGATTTGCTCCGACTTCTTAATAGGGAATGATCTGCTCTGACTCCCTACTATAGGGAATGATCTGCTCTGACTTCTTACTAGAGAATGATCTGCTCTGACTTCCTACTACAGGGAATGATCTGCTCTGACTTCTTACTAGGGAATGATCTGCTCTGACTTCCTACTATAGGGAATGATCTGTTCTGACTTCTTACTAAGGAATGATCTGCTCTGACTTCCTACTATAGGGAAGGATCTGCTCTGACTTCTTACTATAGGCAATGTTCTGCTCTGACTTCCGACTATATGGGATGATCTGCTCTGACTTCCTACTATATGGAGTGATCTGCTCTGACTTCTTACTAGGGAATGATCGGCTCTGACTTCCTACTACACGGAATGATCTGCTTTGACCTCCTACTATAAGGGATGATTTGCTCTGTCTTCTTAATAGGGAATTATCTGCTCTGACTTCCTACTATAGGGTAGGATCTGCTCTGACTTCCTACTACATGGAATGATCTGCTCTGACTTCCTACTATAGGGAATGATTTGCTCTGAATTCTTAATAGGGAATGATCTGCTCTGACTTCCTACTATAGGGAAGGATCAGCTCTGACTTCCTACTATAGGGAATGATTTGCTCTGATTTTCTACTATGATACGCGTTTTTTGGTTCTTCCAACTAAGATCGTATCACGTGAAAGCACGATTGTAGGTCAAGGGAATTCTTTGGTGAGTTATGTCATGATATGCAAGGACGGTTTTCCTAAATTGAACAGTATGATTAACCAGTCCGGAATATAACAGTCACCCAGCTAGGGAATACTTCCTTAACTTGTCTTGATACAACCTTCATGAAAACGACTTCAAAGTTTACCTCAGAAAGTGGCTCGTCAGATGACGCGTATCAGTGGCGCTCTCTTGCATTCATGCGCGCGTTTGGCAGGCGTAATATGCATCAATTAGAATACGTATTGTAAATGAAATCGGTTGCTCTTAAGAGAAGATACAATCTATACAATATGACCGCATGATATGACTGCACAGTATGACCGCAAATGAAGTCATTCTAAATAGTTAAATTCCATTACCTACGAGATTCTACATAGAATTTCAGTCGGTCGTTGCAGTAGTCGCATTGACAGGAAGCTGGTGCAGCGTTAACGGCTCCGACAGTAACTATTACATTGTACTCAGTAAAGAACTGCTGAACAGTTACCAATACCTGACAGCTGTGTTGAAAAATATTTATCCAAAATTATAAAATCTTTGGTCGAAAGATTTTTAGAAACCCTCTGTTTTAGTGTTGCGCCGAGCGACAGACTACAGGGGCTGCTTCAAAATGACACAGTTGTATGTATAGACATATAGCCGTTTCCCCCTAGTTAGGGAGGTGGCTAGGTTAGGCAGACACAGAGGGGGGAGGAGCCCAAACTCCCCGCCCCAAGACCGCTGTGTCCATGCCGAGGCTCGAACTCGCGACATGCAGCACGGCGGCCACGGCGGCCTAATCTTGTGAGGGAGGTAATGGCGACCTTATCAATCAAGGGAGTCCATGGTGGCCTAAACATGTGAGAGATTTAATATTGACCTAATCAAGTGAGAGAGTAAATGGTGATCTATCATGTGAGAGAGGAATTGGTGACCAAATAAAGTTAGAGAGACAAGGTTGACCTACCCTTGTGAGAGAGCTAATGGTGACCTAATCAATTAAGGGAGTCAATGGTGGCCTAATCATGTGAGAGAGGTAATGGTGACCTAATCAAGTAAGAGAGACAATGGTGACCCAATCTTGTGAGAGAGGTAATGGTGACCTAATCAAGTAAGAGAGACAATGGTGACCCAATCTTGTGAGAGAGGTAATGGTGACCTAACCAAGTAAGAGAGACAATGGTGACCCAATCTTGTGAGAGAGGTAAAAGTGACCTAATCAAGTAAGAGAGTAAATAGTGACCTATCATTTGATCGAGGTAATGGTGATCTAATCAAGTAGGAGAGTCGATAGTGACATAATCATGTGAGTGAGG
This sequence comes from Gammarus roeselii, assembly GCA_016164225.1. Classification (NCBI taxonomy): domain Eukaryota; kingdom Metazoa; phylum Arthropoda; class Malacostraca; order Amphipoda; family Gammaridae; genus Gammarus; species Gammarus roeselii. The sequence goes on from SDVV010033606.1 coordinate 7,192, forward strand.
TAATGGTGGCCCAACCACGTAAGTAGGTCAATAGTGACCTAATCATGTGAGAGAGGTAATGGTTACCCAATCAAGTAAGAGAGTAAACGTTGACCTAACATGTGAGAGTGATAATGGTGACCTAATCACGTAAGAGAGTCAATTGTTACCTAAGCTTGTGAGGGAGGTAATGGTTTCCTAACCAATTAAGAAAATCACTGGTGAAGTAATCAAATGAGAGAAGTAATGATGACATAATCAAGTATGCGAGAAAATGGTGACCTAGTCTTGTGAGCGAGGTAATGGTGACCCAATCAAGTGAGAGAATCAGTCAATGTTGACATAATCTTGTGAGAGAGGTTATGGTGACCTAAAGAATTAGGAGAGGAAATGGTGATCTAACTTTGTGATAGAGGTAATGGTGACCTAATCAATTAAGAGAGTAAATTGTGACCTAATCATGCGAGAGAGGCAATTGTGACCAATCATGCGAGAAAGGTAATGGTGACCTAATACCGTAGGAGATGGAATGATGGCCTAATCATGTGAGGGAGGTAATGGTGACCTAATCATGTGAGAGAGATAACGGTGACCTAATGAAGTGAGAGATGTAATGGAGACCTAATCATGTGAGAGAGATAATGATGATCTAATCAAGTGAGAGATGTAATGGTGACCTAATCATGTGATAGAGATAATGGTAACCAAATCAAGTGAGAGATGTTATGGTGACCTAATCATGTGAGAGAGATAATGGTGACCTATTCAAGTGAGAGATGTAATGGTGACCTAATCATGTGAGAAAGGTAATGGTGACCTAATCATGTGAGAGAGATAATGGTGACGTGATCAAGTGCGAGAAGTAATGGTGATCTAATCATGTGAGAGAGATAATGGTGACCTAATGAAGTGAGAGATGTAATGGTGACCTAATCATGTGAGAGAGGTAATGGTGATCTAATCATGTGAGGGTGGTAATGGTGACCTAATCATGTGAGAGAGATAACGGTGACCTAATCATGTGTGAGAGGTGATGTATGAGATGCCACACGATTTGGATAATTTTCCGGCAACAAATGAGATGTGATCTTTCATATATATATATATATATATATATATATAGAGAGAGAGAGAGAGAGAGAGAGAGAGAGAGAGAGAGAGAGAGAGAGAGAGAGAGACATAAATAGGCCCGTTTTCTCATTGTCGTTAGCTTCAGTTTATTGCAATCTCTCAGTTCCTACCAAATAAAGATCCAATGTTGAGACTGTGACCCGTAAAAAGGGTTCGCTGCCAGAATCACAATCGAGGGAGAAATATTTCACGTGGAAATTATCCGATGAGCGAATCTCGGAACTCTGCCACAACAATTCGTCCCTAGCAACTGTTATTTTTACCGGCGCTCTGTTTTCATAGCCTTATGAAATCCTGAGGAACACTCGAGTTTGAATATTGTTGTGCTAACCTGCTAGCCGTAACAACCGGCCAGCCTCCATTCCGGCCAGCCTCCACAACCGGCAAGCCTTAACAATCGTCTAGACTCCACAACTAGCCAGCCTCAATCATCAGCCAGCCTCCACAACTGGCCATCCTGCACAACCGGCTAGCCTCCCCAACCGACCAGCCCCCACAACAGGCCTGCCTCCACAACCGACCAGCCTTCATAACTGGTCAGCCTCTACAACCGGCCAGCCTCCACAACCGGCCAGCCTCCCCAACTGGTAAACCTCCACAACCGGCCAGCCTCCACAACCGACCAGCATCCACAACTGGTCAGCCTCTACAACCGGCCAGCCTCCACAACCGGCCAGCCTCCACAACTGGTCAGCCTCCACAACCGGCCAGCCTTCACAACCGACCAGCCTCCAAAACTGGCCAGCATCCACAACCGGCCAGCGTTCACAACCGGCCAGCCTCCAAAACCGACCAGTCTCCATAACCGGGCCTCTATAACCAGCCAGCCTCCACAACCGGCCAGCCTCCACAACCGGCCAGCCACCACAACCGGCCAGCCTCCACAACCGGCCAGCCTCCACAACCGGCCAGCCTCCACAACTGGTCAGCCTCTACAACCGGCCAGCCTCCACAACCGGCCAGCCTCCACAACCGGCCAGCCTCCACAACCGACCACCCTCCGCAACCGACTAGCCTCCACAACCGGCCAGCCTCCACAACCGGCCAGCCTCCACAACCGACCAGCCTCCACAACTGGCCAGCCTCCACAACCGGCCAGCGTTCACAACCGGCCATCCTCCAAAACCCACCAGTCTCCATAACCGGGCCTCTATAACCAGCCAGCCTCCACAACCGGCCAGCCTCCACAACCGGCAAGCCTCCACAACCGACCACCCTCCCCAACCGGCCAGCCTCCACAACCGACCACCCTCCACAACCGACTAGCCTCCAGAACCGGCCAGTCTCCACAACCGGCCAGCCTCCACAATCGGCCAGCCACCACAACCGGCCAGCCTCCACAACCGGCCAGCCTCCACAACCGGTCAGCCTCCACAACCGACCAACCTTCAAAACTGGCCAGCCTCCACAACCGGCCAGCCACCACAACCGGCCAGCATTCACAACCAGCCAGCCTCCACAACCGGCCAGCCTTCCCAACCGCGTAGCCTCTAACACAACAGGCCTGCCTAACTAATTTTTCAATAAAATAGGAGTTATGGAAAAATATAATTTTGAGTCATTTGTTTTGCATACCACAAATAGGTTTTTGACGGTGCCTGCCTCCGCCTACCTGCACGCCCTCTCTATGTCATACATCATTTAGGGGGCCTGCCTCCGCCTGCCTGCACGCCCTCTCTGTCATACATCATTTATGGGGCCCGACTCCGCCTGCCTGCACGCCCTCTCTATGTCATGCAGCATTTAAGGTGCCTGCCTCCACCTGCCTGCACGCCCTCTCTATATCATGCAGCATTTAAGCTGCCTGCGTCCGCCTGCCTGCACGCCCTCACTATGTCATACATCATTTGAGAAGCCTGCCTCCGCCTGCCTGAACGCCCTCACTATGTCATACAGCATTTGAGGTGCCTGCGTCCGCCTGACAGCACTACACTTCCATGTCATACATCATTTAAGGTGTCTGCGTCCGCCTGCCTGCGCGCCCACTCTGTCACCCCTCATTTACGGTGTCTAGGTCCGCCTGCCTGTACGCCCACTCTATGTCATACCTCAGTTGAGGTGCCTGCATCCACCTGCCTGCATGACCTCTCGTTGTCAAACCTCATTTAAGGTGTCTACGTCCGCCTGCCTACACGCACACTCTATGTCATACATCATTTAAGGTGCCTGCGTCTGCCTGACTGCACAACACCTCTATGTCATACCTCATATAATGTACCTGCATCTGCCTGCCTGTACGCCCACTCTGTCACCCCTCATTTGAGGTGCCTGCATCAGCCTGCTGGTGCGCAAACTCCATGTCACACCTCATTCTTGGTGCTTGCGTCCGCCTGCCTGTACGTGCACTCTGTTAAAACCCATTTTAGGAGCTTGCGTCCGCCTGTCTGTACGCCCACTCTGTCACACGTCCTTTAAGGTACCGGCGTCCACCTGCCTGTACGCTCACTTTGTCACCCCTCATTTATGGTGCCTGCGTCCGCCTGCCCGTCTGTCCACTCGGTCACACCTGGTTTACGGTGTCTGCCTGACGTCAACTCTGTCACCCCTCGTTTATGGTGCCTGCGTTCGCCTGCCTGACGTCCACTCTGTCACCCCTCGTTTATGGTGCCTGCGTACGACTGCCTGACGTCCACTCTGTCACCCCTCGTTTATGGTGCCTGCGTACGCCTGCCTGACGTCCACTCTGTCACCCATCGTTTATGGTGCCTGCGTACGCCTGCATTTCGTCCACTCTGTCACCCCTCGTTTATGGTGCCTGTGTACGACTGCATCACATCCACTCTGTCACCCCTCGTTTATAGTGCCTGCGTACGACTGCCTGACGTCCACTCAATCACCCCTCGTTTATGGTGCCTGCGTTCGCCTGCCTGACGTCCACTCTGTCACCCATCGTTTATGGTGCCTGCGTACGCCTGCATTACGTCCACTCTGTCACCCCTCGTTTATGGTGCCTGCGTACGCCTGCATGACATCCACTC
>SDVV010033607.1:0-11279 GCA_016164225.1 Gammarus roeselii
CGGGTGTTTTAGTTGCTATAGTTGTTGTAGTTGATATATTTGTTGTAGTTGTTTTAGGTGTTTTAGGTGTTCTAGTTGTTTTAGGTGTTATAGTTGTTTTAGGTGTTGTAGTTGTTCTAGGGGTTTTATGTTTTCTAGGTGTTGTAGTTGTTTTAGTTGTTTTAGGTGTTTAGTTGCTATAGGTGTTTTAGGTTTTTTAGGTGGTCTAGGTTTTTTGGGTGGTCTAGGTGTTCTAGGTGGATTAGGTGTTATAGGTGATTAGGTGTTATAGGTGGTTTAGGTGTTTTAGGTGGTATAGGTGTTTTAGGTGGTTCGGGTGTTCAAGGTGTTTTATGTGTTTTAGTTGTTCTATGTGTTTTAGTTGTGTTAGTTGTTTTAGTTGTTTTAGTTGATATAGTTGTTTAGTTGTTTTAGTTGTTATAGTTGTTCTAGGTGGTTTAGGTGTTATAGTGGTTAAAGGTGTTTCAGTGGTTTAAGGTGTTTTAGTTGTTTAGTTGTTTTAGGTGTTTAGTTGGTCAAGGGGTTTTAGGTGTTTAAGGTGTTTTAGGTGTTCTAGGTGTTTTAGTTGTTTCAGCTGTTTAGGTGTTATATGTGTTTTAGGTAATTTAGGTGTTTTGGGTGTTATAGGTGTTATAGTTGTTTTTAGGTGTTTCAGGAGTTTCAGTTGTTTTAGTTGGTTTAGGTGTTCCATGTGTTTTATGTGTTGTAGGCGTTTTATGTGTTCTAGTTGTTTAGGTGTTTAGGTGTTTATAGGTGTTTTAGGTGTTTTAGGTGCTTATAGGTGTTCTAGGTGTTTCATGTGTTTATTGGTGTTTAAGGTGTTTTAAATGTTGTAGTTGTTATAAGTGTTTCAGTTGTTTCTATGTGTGTTTATGTGTGGTTTAGGTGTTATAGTTGGTTTAGGTGTTATAATTGGTTTAGGTGTTCTAGGTGTTTTATGTGTTACATTTGTTTAAGGTGTTTTAGTTGTTTTAGGTGCTTTAGATGTTGTAGTTGATATAGTAATTTTAGGTGTTTCAGTTGTTTTAAGAGATATTGTTGTTATATGTGTTTTAGTTGTTTAAGGGGTTTTAGGTGTTTAGTTGTTGTAGGTGTTTCAGTTGTTTTAGGTGTTATAGTTGTTTTAGGTGTTTTAGTTGTTTAGGTGTTCTAGATGTTAAGATGTTTTAATTGTTCTAGGTTTTATGGATGTTTTAGGTGTTTTAGGTGTTATAGGGGTTTAAGTTGTTTTAGGTGTTATAGTTGTTTTAGTTGGTTTAGTTGTTATAGTTGTTTTAGGTGTTTTAGGTATTCTAGGTGTTATATGTGTTAGAATTGTTATAGGTGTTCTAGGTGGTTTAGGTGTTTAAGTTGGTTTAGGTGTTTGAGGTGTTCTATGTGTTTTAGTGGTTGTAGGTGTTTTAGTTGTTTTAGGTGTTTTAGTTTTTTTACATGTTTTAGTTGTTTAGTTGTTTAAGTTTTTGTAGTTGTTTTAGTGGTTTTAGTTGTTTTAGTTGTTTCAGTTGTTTGAGGTGTTTTAGTTGTTGTAGTTGTTATAGTTGTTCATGTTGTTTTAGTTGTTATATGTGTTTTAGGTGTTGGAGGTAGTTTAGATGTTTTAGTTGGTTTAGATGTTTTATTTGGTTTAAGATTTGTAGTTGGTTTATGTGTTCTAGGTGTTATAGGTGTTTTAGGTGTTGTAGGTGGTTTAGGTGTTATAGTTGTTCAAGTTGTTTAGTTGTTTTAGGTGTTTTATGTGATATAGGTGTTCTAGTTGTTTAAAATGTTTCAGGTGGTTTATGTGTCTTAAATGGTTTAGGTGTTATAGGTGTTGTAGGTGGTTTAGGTGTTTTTAGGTATTATAGGTGTTTTGTGTGGTTTAAGTGTTTAGTTGTTTGAGGTGTTATAGATGTTGTGGGTGTTTTAGGTGTTTTCGGTGTTATAGGTGGTTAGGTGTTACAGGTGTTTTAGGTGGTTTAGGTGATTAGGTGATTTAGGTGGTTGAGGTGTTTTAGTTGTTTAGGTGTTCTAGGTGTTTTCGGTGTTCAAGTTGTTATAGGTGTTTTAGTTGTTACGGGTGTTTTAGTTGCCATAGTTGTTTTAGTTGATATATTTGTTTTAGTTGTTTTTGGTGTTTCAGGTGTTCTAGTTGTTCTAGGTTTTATAGTTGTTTAGGTGTTGTAGGAGTTTCTTAGGTGTTATATGTGTTATAGGTGTTGTATTTGTTTTAGTTGTTTTAGGTTTTTAGTTGTTATAGGTGTTTCGGTTGTTATTGGTGTTATAGTTTTTTTTAGGTGGCGTAGGTGTTTTAGGTGGTTTAGGTGTTATAAGTGCTCCAGTTGTTATAGGTGTTTATGGTGTCTTAGTTGTTATAGGTGTTTTAGTTGCTTATAGGTGTTTTACCTTTTCTTTGTGTTATAGTTGTTTAGGTGTTTTGGTTGTTTTTGGTGTTTTATTTGTTTTATTTGTTATAGGTGTTTTAGTTGTTCTAGGTGTTTTAGGTGTTATAGTTGTTCTAGGTGGTTTGAGTGTTTTAGTGGTTTGAGGTGTTTTAGGCGTTTTAGGTGTTATAGTTGTTTTAGGTGTTTTAGGTGGTTTAGGTGTTGTAGTTGGTTTAGGTGTTTTAGGTATTTTAGGTGTTTAAGTTGTTTAGTTGTTCTAGGTGTTATATGTGTTTTAGGTGTTATAGGTGTTTTAGGTGTTTAGTTGTTTAGTTGTTTTAGTAGTTTAAGTTGTTTAAGGTGTTCTAGGTGTTTTATGTGTTGTAGTTGTTTAGGTGTTGTAGTTGTTTCAGTTGTTTTAGTTGTTTTAGTTGTTTCAGTTGTTTCAGATGTTGTAGTTGTTTTAGTTGTTTTAGTTGTTATAGTTGTTTTAGTTGTTCTAGTTGTTCTAGTTGTTTAGTTGTTGTAGGGGTTTTAGGTGTTCTAGTGGTTATAGGTGTTTTAGTTGTTTCGGTGTTCTAGTTGTTTTAGGTGTTGTAGGTGTTTAGTTGTTTAAGGTGTTTTAGTTGTTTTAGGTGTTATAGTTGTTTTATGTGTTATAGTTGTTATAAGTGTTATAGTTGTTTTAGTTGTTATAGGTGTTTTAGTAATTTTAGTTGTTATAGTTGTTTTAGTTGTTTTAGTTGTTATAGTTGTTATGTTCTAGGTGTTACAGGTGTTTTGGGTGTTTTTGGTGTTGAGTTGTTGTAGGTATTTTAGGTCGTTTAGATGTTTTAGGTGTTTTAGGTATTTAGGTGGTTGAGGTGTTTCGTTGTTTAAGGTGTTATATGTCTTTTATGTGTTTTAGTTGTTTTAGTCGTTCAAATTGTTTCAAATGTTTTAGGTGTTCTAGTTGTTCTAGGTGTTGTAGGTGTATTAGGTGTTATAGGTGTTATAGGTTTTGTAGGTGGTTTAAATATTGTAGTTGTTCAAGATGTTTTGTTGTTTTAGGTGTTTTAGTTGTTATAGGAGTTATAGTTGTTCTAGGTGTTATAGGTGTTTTAGTTGTTTTAGTGGTTTAAGTTGTCATAGTTGTTCTAGTTGTTCAGTTTTTTTAGGTGTTTCAGGTGTTTAGGTGTTGTAGGTGTTATTTGTGTTTGCAGGTGTTATAGTTGTTATAGGTGTTATAGTTGTTATAGGTGTTTTAGGTGGTTTAGATGTTTCAGGTGTTTTAGGGTACTCAGGTGTAGTAGCTGTTTTAGGTGTTTCGGGTGTTCCAGGTGTTTTAGTTGTTTGAAGGTGTTGTAGTTGTGTTAGATGTTTTAGTTGTTTAAGGTGTCGTAGTTGTTTTAGGTGTTATAGTTGTTTAAGGTGTTATATGTGGTTTAGGTGTTTTAGGTGGTTTAGGTGTTATAGGTGTTTTAGTTGTTTTAGTTGTTTTGGTTGTTATAGTTGTTGTAGTTGTTTTAGGTGTTGCAGGTGTTGTAGTTATAATATGCGTATTAGTTGTTGTAGGTGTTCTAGCTGTTTAAGTGTTCTAGGTGTTGCAGTTGTTATAGTTGGTTTAGGTATTTTAGTTGTTATAAGTGTTCTAGGTGTTTTAGGTATTTTTAGGTGTTATAGTTGTTTAGTTTTTATGTGTTTTAGGTGTTCAAGGTGTTCCAGGTGATGTAGGTGTTTTAGGGGCTCTAATTGTTCAGGTGTTTAGGTGTTTAGGTGTTATAGGTGTTATAGTTGTTATAGTTGTTTAGTTGTTTTAATTGTTCTAGTTGTTTTAGGTGTTTGAGGTGTTATAGGTGTTACGGGGGTTCTAGTTGTTTCTAGGTGTTATAGGTGATCAAGGTGTTTTAGGTGTTTTCGGTGGTTTAGGTGTTATAGTTGGTTTAGGTGTTATATGGGTTTCATGTGTTGTAGGTGTTTTATGTGTTATAGATGTTTAAGTTGTTTTAGGTGTTATAGTTGTTTTAGGTGTTATATGTGTTATAGTTGTTATAGTGGTTTTAGTTGTGATAGCTGTATAATGTGTTTAGTTATACAAGGTGTTTTAGGGGTTATAGTTGTTTTAGGTGTTATGGTTTTTTGGTGTTTTTGGTGTTTTAGTTGTTTAAGGTGTTGTAGTTGTTTCAGGTGTTGTAGGTATTTAGGTGTTTTGGGTATTTAGGTGTTTTAGGTGTTTAAAGTGCTTTAGGTATTCTAAGTGGTATCGTTGTTTTAGGTGTTTTAGGTGGTTTTGGTGTTTTAGTTGGTTTAGGTTTTCTAGTTGGTTCAGATGTTTTTAGTTGGTTTAGGGGTTTTAGTGGGTTTAGGTGTTTTAGTTGGTTAATATGTTCCAGGTGTTTCATGTGTTCTAGTTGTTTTGGGTGTTTTAGTTGTTCTAGTTGTTTTAGTTGATTTAGTGGTTTTAGTTGTTCAAGTTGTTTTAATTGTTTTAGTTGTTTTAGGTGTTTCAGGTGTTTCTAGATGTTTTAGTTGTTTTAGGTGTTATAGTTGTTTTAGGTGTTCTAGTTGTTATAGTTGTTTAAGGTGTTTTAGTTGTTTTATGTGTTCTAGGTGTTTTAATTGTAATAGGTGTTCTAGTTGTTATAGGTGTTTCAGGTGGTTTAGGTGTTTTAGGTGTTTTAGGTGGTTCAGGTGTTAAAGTTGTTCTAGTTGCTTAGGTGATTTAGGTATTTTAGGTGCTTTAGTTGTTGTAGTTATTGTAGTTGTTATAGGTGTTATTGGTGTTTTAGTTGTTTAGGTGTTTTAGTTGGTTTAGGTGTTATAGTTGGTTTAGGTGTTTTAGTTGGTTTAGGTGTTCTAGTTGTATTAGGTGTTATAGTTGGTTTAGGTGTTTTAGTTGGTTAAGGTGTTGTAGTTGGTGTAGGTGTTTCAGTTGGACTAGGTGTTTTAGTTGGTTTAGGTGTTCGAGGTGTTTTATGTGTTCTAGTTGTTTTAGGTGTTTTAGGTCTTTTAGTTGTTTATAGGTGTTATAGGTGTTCTAGTTGTTTGGGTGTTTAAGGTGTTTTAGGTGTTGTAGGTGGCTTAGGTGTTTATAGTTGTTCAAGTTGTTGGTTATTTTAGGTGTTGTGTGTGTTTATGTGTTGTAGGTTTTATAGGTGTTTATAGGTGTTTTAGTAGCTTTAGGTGTTTTAGGTGGTTTAGGTGTTTCAGGTGTTTTAGGGTGTTTAGGTGTTATAGTTGTTATAGGTGTTTTCGGTGTTCAGGTGTTCTAGGTGGCTTAGTTGTTTTAATGAGTTTAAGGTGTGTTAGGTGTTTTAGTTGTTCAAGGTGTTTTAGTTGTTGTAGGTGTTATGGTGGTTTCAGTTGTTTAAGGTGTTAAGGTGGTTTAGGTGTGGTAGGTGGTTTAGGTGTTCGAGGTGTTTTAGGTGTTATAGGTGTTGTAGTTGTTAAAGGTATTTTAGTTATTTAGTTGTTTTAGTTATTTTAGTTGTTTTAGTTGTTTTAGTTGTTTCAGTTGTTATAGTTGTTTAAGTTGTTTTAGTTGTTATATGTGTTTTAGTGGTTGTTGGCGTTTTAGGTGTTTTAGTTGTTTTAGGTGTTTTAGTTGTTATAGGTGTTATAGGTGTTATGGTTGTTTAAGGTGTTTTAGTTGTTTTAGGTGTTATAGTTGTTTTAGGTGTTTAAGTTGTTTAATGTGTTATAGTTGTCTTGGTTGTTTTAGTTGTTTTAGTTGGTTTAGGTGTTGTAGTTGGTTTAGGTGTTATAGGTGTATTATGTGATATAGTTGTTTTAGATGTTCTAGTTGTTTTAGTTGTTTCTGTTTTTTTAGTTGTTTCAGTTGTTTTAGTTGTTTTAGTTGTTTTAGTTGTTTCATTCGTTTTAGTTGTTATAAGTGTTATTGTGGTTGTAGGTGTTTTAGGTGTTTTAGTTGTTTAGGTGGTTTATTTGTTTAGGTGTTTTAGTTGTTTTAGGTGTTGTAGGTGTTATAGTTGTTTGAGGTGTTCTAGTTGTTTTAGTTGTTTCAGTTGTTGTAGGTGTTTTAGTTGTTCTAGGTGTTTTAGTTGCTTAAATGTTATAGGTGTTTTAGTTGTTTTAGTTGTTATAGGTGTTATAGGTGTATTAGGTGTTTAGGTGTTTTTGGTGTTATAACTGTTATAGTTGTTTTAGTTGTTATAGTTGTTGTACTTGTTTTAGTTGTTTTAGTTGTTTTATTTGTTCAAGGTGTTTTAGTTGTTTTATGTGTTTAGTTGTTATAGCTGTTTTAGTTGTTTTAGTTGGTTTAGGTGTTTTAGTTGGTTTAGGTGATTTAGGTGTTCCAAGTATTATAGTGTTTTTAGGTGTTATAATTGTTTTAGGTGTTTTAGGTGGTTTAGGTTTTCTAGTGGATTAAGGTGTTTCAGTTGTTATAGGTGTTATAGTTGTATCAGGTGTTTTAGTTGTTTTAGGTGTTCTAGTTAACTGTTTTGGGTGTTTTAGTTGTTATAGGTGTTATAGGTGTTTTAGTTTTTATAGGTGCTTAGTTGTTTTAGGTGTTTTAGTTGTTTGAGGTGTTCTGAGTTGTTTCAGGTGTTATAGTTTTTTAGGTGTTATAGTTGTTTTAGGTGTTATAGTTGTTTTAATTGTTCTAGTTGTTTAGTTGTTTAAGGTGTTTTAGTTGTTTTTAGGTGTTTCAGGTGTTATAGTTGTTATAGTGTTATTGGTGTTTCAGGTGGTTTAGGGGTTTTTAGTTGTTCTAGTTGTTAGTTGTTTTAGGTGTTCTAGGTGTTTTAGTTGCTTAGGTGTTTCAGGTGTTTTGGGTGTTCTAGGTGGTCTAGGTTTTCCAGTTGTTTTAGTTGTTCTAGGTGTTTAGTTGTTTCAGGCGTTTTAGTTGCTTTCAGGTGTTTAAGGTGTTCTAGTTGTTCAGGTGTTATAGGTGTTTTAGGTGTTTTAGGTGGTTTAGGTGTTATTAGTTGTTCCAGTTGTTCAGTTTTTTTAGGTGTTTTAGGTGTTTTAGGTGTTGTAGGTGTTATAGGTGTTTCAGGTGTTGTAGTTGTTTTAGGTGTTGTATGTGGCTTAGGTGTTTCAGGTGTTTTAGGGTGCTTAGGTGCTTTAGCTGTTTTAGGTGTTTCAGGTGCTCCAGGTGTCTTAGTTGTTTGTAGGTGATGTAGTTGTGTTAGGTGTTTTAGTTGTTTAAGGTGTTTTAGGTGTTATAGTTGTTTAAGGTGTTATAGGTGGTTTAGGTGCTTTCGGTGGTTTAGGTGTTATAGGGGTTTTAGTTGTTTTAGTTGTTTTGGTTGTTTTAGTTGTTAAAGTTGTTGTAGTTGTTTTAAGTGTTATGGGTGTTGTAGTTGTTTTAGGTGTTTTAGTTGTTGTAGGTGTTATAGTTGTTATAGGTGCTTTAGATGTTTTAGGTGTTTTAGTTGTTATAGTTGTTGTGGTTGTTTGAGTTGTTAAAGTTGTTGTAGTTGTTTTAGGTGTTATAGGTGTTGTTGTTGTTTTAGGTGTTATAGTTGTTTTATGTGTTTTAGATGTTGTAGGTGTTTTAGATGTTTTTGTTGTTACAGTTGTTTTAGGTGTTTTAGTTGTTTCAGGTGTTATGGTTGTTTTAGGTGTTTTAGGTGTTTCAGGCGTTTAGTTTTTGTAGGTGTTTAGTTGTTGTAGGTGTTTTAGTTGGTTTAGGTGTTATAGTTGGTTTAGGTGTTTTAGTTGGTTTAGGTGTTTTAGTTGGTTTAGGTGTTCTAGGTGTTTTATGTGTTATAGTTGTTTAAGGTGTTTCAGTTGTTTTAGGTGTTTTGGATGTTTTAGTTGTTATAGTTGTTTTATGGTGTTATTGTTGTTTCAGGTGTTATAGTTGTTTTAGGTGTTCTAGGTGTTTAGTTGTTGTAGGTGTTCTAGTTGTTTTAGGTGTTATAGTTGGTTTAGGTGTTTTAGTTGTTTAGGTGTTATGGTTGTTTTAGCTTTTTTAGTTGTTCAAGGTGTTTTAGTTGTTTCAGGTGTTATAGGTGTTATAGGTGTTTAAGTTGTTTTAGATGTTATAGTTGTTGTAGTTGTTTTAGTTGTTATAGTTGTTATGGGGGTTTTAGGTATTTAGGTGTTTTAGGTGTTGTAATTGTTATTGGTGTTATTGTGGTTTAGGTGTTTCAGTTGGTTAGGTGTTTGAGGTGTTGCATGTGTTCTAGTTGTTTCAGGTGTTTTAGTTGTTTTAGGTGTTTTAGTTTTTCTAGTTGTTTTAGTTGTTTAGTTGTTTTAGATGTTTTAGTTGTTTTAGTTGTTTTAGTTGTTTCAGTTGTTTTAGGTGTTGTAGGTGTTCTAGTTGTTATAGTTGTTTCAGTTGTTTTAGTTGTTTTAGGTGTTTTAGTTGTTTTAGTTGTTTTAGTTGTGGTAGTTGTTGTAGTTGTTTTAGATGTTAAAGGTGTTATAGGTGTTCCAGGTGTATGGGTGTTCTATGTGCTTAGGTGTTTTATGTGTTTTAGGTGTTCTAGTTGTTTTAGGTGTTCCAGTTGGTTTAAATGTTATATTTGTTATGGGTGTTCTAGTTGTTTTGGTTGTTTTATTTGTTTTAGTTGATTTAGTTGTTGTAGTTGTTTAGTTGTTTTAATGGTTTTAGGTTTTCTAGTGGTTATATGTGTTTTAAATGTTTAGGTGTTTAGGTTGTTTTAGGTGTTTTAAGTGTTCTAGTTGTTTAAGGTGTTATAGTTGTTTTAGTTGTTATAGTTGTTTAATGTGTTTTAGTTGTTTTAGGTGTTTTAGTTGTTTAGTTGTTATAGGTGTTTCAGTTGTTTTAGTTGTTATAGTTGTTCTAGTTGTCATGGTTGTTCTATGTTTTTTAGTTGTTATAGGTGGTTTGGATGTTTTAGTGGGTTTAGGTGTTGTAGTTGGTTTATGTGTTCTATGTGTTTTAAGTGTTATAGGTGTTTTAGGTGTTGTAGGTGGTTTAGGTGTTTTAGTAGTTCAAGTTGTTAAGTTGTTTTAGGTGTTTTAGGTGTTATAGGTGTTCTGGTTGTTTAAAATGTTCTAGGTGGTTTATGTGTTTCCAAATAGTTTTGGTGTTATAGGTGTTATCGGTGGTTTAGGTGTTTTTAGTTTTTTTAGGTGATTTAGGTGGTTTAAGTGTTTAGTTGTTTTAGATGTTTTAGATGATGTAGGTGTTGTAGGTGTTCAAGGTGTTTTAGGTGGTTTAGGCGTTATAGAAGATATAGGTGTTTTAGGTGGTTAAGGTGTTTAGGTGTTGTAGGTGGTTAAGGTGTTTTAGTTGGTTTAGGTGTTTTAGGTGTTCTAGGTGTTTAAGTTGTTTTAGTTGTTTTAGTTGTTTCGGGTGTTTTAGTTGCTATAGTTGTTTTAGTTGCTATATTTGTTGTAGTTGTTTTAGGTGTTTTAGGTGTTCTTGTTGCTTTAGGTGTTATAGTTGTTTTAGAAATTGTAGTTGTATATAGGTGTTTTATGTGTTATAGGTGTTGTAGTTGTTTTAGTTGTTTTATGTGTTAGTTGTTATAGACGTTCCAGTTGTTATAGGTGCTTAAGGTTTTTCAGGGTGTTTAGGTGTTTTATGTGGTTTAGGTGTTCCAGGTGGTTAAGTGTTTTAGGTGGTTAAGGTGTTTAGGTGGTTTGGGTGTTTTACGTGGTTTAGGTGTTCTAGGTGTTTTATGTGTTCTAGTTGTTTTGTGTGTTTTAGTTGTGTTAGTTGTTTTAGTTGTTTTAGTGGTTTTAGTTGTTCTAGTTGTTCTAGGTGGTTTAGGTGTTTAGTGGTTTAAGGTGTTTTAGTGGTTTTAGGTGTTTTAGTTGTTTAGGTGTTTAAGTTGTTTCAGTTGTTTACGGTGTTATAGTGTTTTTGAGGTATTTTATGTGCTCTGTGTGTTTTAGGTGTCTTAGGTGTTTTAGGTGTTTTAGGTGTTTTAGGCTGTTAAGGTGTTTCGTTGTTTTGGGTGTTATAGGTGTTTTAGGTGTATTAGTTGTTTTAGTTGTTCTAGTTGTATTAATTGTTTTAGGTGTTATAGTTGTTTTAGGTATTATAGGTGTGCTAGGTGTTATAGGTGTTTTAGGTGTTGTAGGTGGTTTAGGTATTGTTGTTGTTCAAGTTGTTTAGTTATTTTAGGTGTTTTAGGTGTTATAGGAGTTTTAATTGTTTTAAATGTTATAGGTGGTTTAGGTGTTTTTAATGGTTTAGGTGTTATAGGTGTTTTGAGTGGCTTAGGTGTTTTTAGGTGTTGTAGGTTTTCTAGGTGATATAAGTGTTATAGTTGTTTTAGGTATTATATATGTTTTAGGTGTTCTAGGGGTTATAGGTGTTTTCGGTGGTTTAGGTGTTATAGGTGTTATAGATGTTATAGGTGTTTCAGGTGGTTTAGGTGTTTAGGTGTTTAAGGTGGTTGAAGAGTTTTAATTCTCTTAGGTGTTTTAGGTGTTATAGGTGTGCAAGTTGTTTAGGTGTTTTAGTTGTTTCGGGTGTTTTAGTTGCTATAGTTGTTTTAGTTGATATATTTGTTGCAGTTGTTTTAGGTGTTGTAGGTGTTCTAGTTGTTTTAGGTGTTATAGTTGTTCCATGTGTTGTAGTTGTTTTCGGTGTTTAGTGTGTTATATGTGTTGTAGTTGTTTTAGTTGTCTTAGATGTTTTAGTTGTTATAGGTGTCATAGTTGTTATAGGTGTTTTTGGTTTTTTATGTGATTTAGGTGTTTTAGGTAGTATAGGGGTTTTAGGTGGTTTAGGTGTTTGACGTGGTTTAGGTGTTTTAGGCGTTTTATGTATTCTAATTGTTTTGTGTGTTCTAGTTGTGTTAGTTGTTTCAGTTGTTTTTGTTGTTATAGTTGTTTTAGTTGTTTTAGTTGTTTTAGTTGTTTTAGTTGTTTTAGTTGTTCTAGGTGGTTTAGGTGTTTAATGGTTTAAGGTGTTTTAGTGGTTTCAGGTGTTTTAGTTTTTTCGGTGTTATAGTTGTTGTAGGTGTTATAGTTGTTTTAGGTGTTTAA
>SDVV010033608.1:0-11278 GCA_016164225.1 Gammarus roeselii
CCGGAATCACTTTTACATTTAGCATCCCATGAGGGGGGAGGGATGTAAATAGTCATATACTGAATGCCTCGTCAGTAACTTGTTGCACAGAAACAAGAAGAAGTATACTGATATGCTATGGTAAATGAGTCATATAAAATCAATCCTTTAACAGAAACTCATTATTTGCAGCGGTGACGTGGGAATCAATTGGTATTCGGTAATATTAGCTGATTCAAATATGATCTTTCTCCAACACACATAAACGCATTTCTTCTTTAGTTGGTCATCCAAATGATTTTCTTCCGTGTTCGTTTTCTGTGGTGTAATTCGAGCGAGAGAGCACGAGAGCGAGTGTGTTGTCTTTTGTGCAATTCTTTTGTGCAATTTAAGATAACTGGAAACTTCTTAGCCGCACTCTTTGTTGTAACGTAAGTATTCATAAATTATTGACCAATATATGATAATTTAGACTTGATTCTAATTGCATGTCACGAGGTCAAATTTGAGTCCCATTTTGCGCAATATAGTGTAAGAATTATACAGACTCTGAGACGGAGTTGAACGCAGCGGTCTGGAGGGCCACTTGTGCGAGTTTACCTTGTCAACGATCATGGGTTTCGGGAGTCGGTAGCACCTTTCACAAGTGCTTGTCTGGTTTTACCTCTCATTTGCTCAGAATCGCTAAATCCTCGAGGTTATGCGACTTTGCTTCTGAGCCCTTCCATTAATACCTACGCAACCTATCATATTTTTTTCAATCGACTTTTCATGCGTGCATGTGATTTTTCAGTGTTCTAGGATTAATACATAACAAATATCTCCACATTTTTGATCAATCCTATGCAGTTTGAAAGACAAAGCCGATTCTGATTTAGTAAATCATCAAAAACCCAACCTAACCCAACTTAGGTACGGTATTCAGTCATTGATATATACAATGCATAACAAATAGCTACACTTGTCTCTACATTTTGATCAATCCTTTTGCAGTTTGAAAGACAAAGCCGATTCTGATCTAGTAAATCATCAATAACCTATCCTAACCTAACTTATGTATCGCATTCAGTCATTGATATATACAATGCATGACAAATAGCTCCACTTGACTCTACATTTTGATCTAACTTTTGCAGTTTCGATACGCACTTTCAATTTTTTGATTTAGCAAAATTTTCACGACAATTCGATGTTACCTCCTACTTACACGATCTATGCAATTCATTGCTTAACCTTTGAGTTTTAGGATATTATAAACATTCGATTAGGGATTGACGTGTTGTATTACTGCATTATTAGTATTAATTACAGATCTTGCTGGTTTCATCATTACCATCTAACTTGCTCTTTTGATTTGTAACAACATGGTTCCTTCATCTATCCATTCCCATCATCATGACGTTCCAGATCATTCTCAAATTTCCTTCATATACTATAGCATATCTTTGATGCGAATGACGAAGGCTGTTCCGTTCCCGTGAGTCCAAAAATGTAACGATTCTTCTTCTTGAACCTTAATTATTAGAATTTTCTCCAATTCAGAGTCATTCTGATATTCATCTTTGAGGAATTTTTGCATACGTTCCAGATTTTTTTTTTCGTCGGTAAAGTTCGTATTCCAGTATCTCATCATTATTACAGTCAAGACGATGATTTCCACTAGGATCATATAAATTTCGAGTTTTGCTTTCTTATTCCCCTTGAACTTTGTCTCAACGTCTGTAACCCGTTGACATTAGTTACCCAAAGCCGACTTCCTTGCCTTCATCCTATTTCCTTCATCCATATATGAATGTTAACTTCCACTCTATTGATTCTTGGTTTACCCATTCTGAGATAACTGGTATTTTCAACACTTCTCAATATTTGTTCGATCCGACTCAAATCATCTTCGGAGATTTCTTCTTCCCAAACACGTATTTTAATTTTTGTCACGTGATCATTCATTGTTGTCTATTTGAGGATGAACTGTCCTGCATCAGTTACACTCAACGTGTCACTGACTCCATTCGCAGCGTGCAGATACATAATATAACTTGAATACATGTTTCATCTTGCAAGACATTTGTCCTATCATCGCTCGCCGCGGTCAACATATATGTATGTATGTACGTGTATAGAGGTGTATTCGTACGTGCATGTGTATAGTCGAGCGTATGTACGTGTTCATGAGTTGAAAGAAAATATATTTAACAAAATTAAAAAAATCAATAAAAATGTCAAAAAAATCGACGTTCGGACAAAGCCAAATCAATCTATTGATGTGATAACTTGGCTACTAAAGAAAGGTACGGACGTCGATGCAGGACAGTTCATCCTCAAATAGACAACAATGAACGATCACGTGGCAAAAATAATACTACGTGTTTTGGAAAAAGAAATCTCTGAAGATGATTTGAGTCGGATCGAACATATATTGAGAAGTGTTGGAAATAACAGTTATCTCAGAATGGGTGAAATAAGAATCAAAAGAGTGGGAGCTAACATTCATGTATGGACGAAGAAAATAGGAGGAAGGCCAGGAAGTTGGCTTGGGGTAACTAATGTCAATGGGTTCATTAAATGTAAATAATATTTGTATGCTCTTATTTGAATAAAATATATAGATTATAATCCAGACATAAATATATAACGACACATACACCCGAACATAGCAGCATGATACGGAATATTCAAGCGAGTCATTCAATAACAAACATAGTAATACGTATCATGCCCTCCTACCGTGCGAAATATTTCAAAACAATCATATATAGCGTTGACAAGACCTGATAACGTACATCTATATAATCCGTACGTAAGCAATCGTAAATGAAAGCAACCAGATACCGTAAGGAAACTGAAATTTACTGTATGGAAAACTATTCCCCAACAGGAGCATGTATCTCGAGATAAAATCTTTGTGTGACCGACATCCAGAGATAAAATCGCTAATTGTCACAGCTAATTACCACTTGCGGTTGAACTAAAGCACTCGCTTCTACTTGCATTGGAAAAATAAATAGAGCTTTGGTCGGAAAATAGTACGGGTACACTTTCGCATGAAATGATGAAAGCACGTGTACCTCTACAGGTTTTATCCTCTAAATGTTCATAAAAATGTAAATAATCCTTGTATGCTCTTATGTATGTAAAATTAATAAATTAAAATAATAAACTTGTCTCATTGTCCACCTAAATAGGCATTGAAAAGTATGCATTGGAAAGAACTGTAACGAAACTCCTGAAAACGATGTAAATGCTTCTATGTAAATCAAATAAATATATATAATTGACCATGATTGATTGTCCACCTGTAATCTGTTTTCGAACATGCGTGAATGTTGTGCCAAAACCCTATAATTGATCACCTAAATGTGTATTTCATTCCAATAATATATATGTATAAATAAACCTTGTTACATTGTCTACAGAAAAAAATCATCTGAAGAAACGTGAACGTATCTGCAGCTGTTTGTTTCTTAACATTGGATCCCGACGAATCTCTGAAAAACATATACATTAAAATGGGAAAAAGTAAGTTGATTTAATCAATAATAACAATCATGCGGTATAAAATATCATTTATAAACAATGCCTTCTATTAAAATGAGTCATTCATTAACAAATATATCATGCCCTCCTACCGTGCGAAATATTCCAAAACAATCAAATATAGCGTTGACAAGACCTAATAACGTACATCTATATAATCCGTACGTAAGCAATCATAAATGAAAGCAACCAGATACCGTAAGGAAACTGAAATTTCCCGCATGGAAAACTAATCTCCAAGAGGACCGCACATCCAGAGATAAAATCTTTGTGTGACATTTGACAGATACAGATCATTCGGACCACTCGGGAAGTTGGGAATAGTTGGTCTCTCAAAATTGCGTTCTCCGTATCTTTATGTACCATCAGTAACTAACTTGACCACAAGATCAATTTGTCTTAACATGTAACGACAATGTCCAAGAAATACAGCGCCTGAGTCGGACACATTAACAAATCACATTCTTCATAACAATTACATTCGATAAAAGGTTCAAAGATCTATTCATCCTATGTCTAACTCCTTCACATAAGCGTTTCGCCGCTATAATTATGGCCTATCTAATTCCTTCACAAAGCATATTCGTACCCCCTAATTAAGCCCTATCTAATTCCTTCACAAAGCATATTCGTATCCCCTAATTAAGTCAAATCTAATTCCTTCACAAAGCATATTTGAAGCCAGGGTTCCCATGGCATATTCGCTCCGCCTAGGTCCAGGGCATATTCGCTCCGCCTATCTCCAGGGCATATTCGCTCCGCCTATCTAAAGGGCATATTCGCTCCCAAGGGTTCCCAGGACATATTCGCTCCGCCTATCTCCAGGGCATATTCGCTCCCCTTTACTCTACTTACAGTCAACCTGCTACTTATTACGACTCAAAATCAACCAATGAAAAACTATGGATGTTTTAATACGATAAATACATGCACTAATAAATGCTATTAAAAAAATATAAATCCTACATGTAATCATAAACAATCAAAATTTGCGTTTTCCGTGAGCGCAGACGCCTTCATTTGCGTTTTCAGCGATAGGAGACGCCTCCATTTGCGTTTTCAGCTATTGGATCTCCAGGATACGTTTCAGCCCCCCATAGACGCTTCCATGTGAAATAGGGCGTTCAAAAATCCGCAGAAATGCACGTTTTCAGTCATATTACAGCTACTCATATGTCATCGGTCATTCGGTGAGAAGGACTCGCTTTCGACACAAATCTTATATTAATTTATCAAATCGAATTATGGAGGGTAGCCCTATCAACTTTGAATGCATTGGGTAGCAGTCAAAAACACCTTGGGTTGATTGCCTGTCTCATAGTCCGCGACGCAAGAAAAAAAATCGGTCTGATAATAGATACTTCAACAAGCCAGGTGCCACTCAAACAGGTTGAAATTAGATTGAGGTTGGATTTTTTTTAAGTCGATTGTTTCAACGGTATTTATTTAATTTTCTAACAGAATTATGATGAAGAAAACACTTCCTAAATAATAAAAAATTTGTTTATTGAGATGCTCGACGGTACAGTAATGAATACAAAGATTTATGGTTATGATATTCATTCACAAACGTTACATTTACGCACCCTTAGAACAAACGTGTAGACAGTAAGTTTAACATACACGACAGCAGAGAATTTTAGCTTCTGACGTGACCGTTCATGCGCACAATTAACTTCAATGTTCATTTCCTACGTGAGATCTACATAAAGACAAATTACACCGGGAAGACACTCATCAGCCAACAAATGCACTGTCGTCTGTCTATATAACATCCACCCATGTAGAACTGCTTCTCTCCTTAGAAAATACGGGATCTTCTCTAAATGTGGGCTGGTTTGTATTAGTTACCATTACTTATGGCGTTCAAGAAATTATTATTAGAGTTTGCAATTCGTTCCAAGTAGCTGAATGAGCTTTTCATGTTCGTATTTCCATGTAGTCAACATCTTAAAAATACAAGGCTAGCACTCGTTCTTCTTGGGATACCAATCAGTCTCCTGAATATGTCACTGTATGCTACTGACATAGGTGCATTTTACTTCTTAGATTTTTTTCGTTGGGTCCTCTGTTCATGAGCATGTATGGTCGATTCTTGTGCAATGTCAAGCATCATGTGAAATGATATAATTGCTTCTGACGATAGCAGATAGCAAGCAGGATCGTCCTAGATCAAATTTTATTTGAAAGTGTAGGCGTTGACGAATATAAATATGAGAATGCGATGCAACGGGATCATATTCGACAATATATAAACGAATCTTGCCGAGTATTAGATATGTAATCTGGTGTTTTTAACTCAAATATTCAGGACATTTTTTTTTCGGCGGAATTTGGTACCCCTCAATCAAAACCAAGTCATTGCATGCTCCTTTTACAACGACCTGCAAATTCAATCAACGCTTGAAAGACAGCCAATGTCGAGCAGTGGAGGCGGAGGGAGCTGCAGAAGCAGCCCACAAACGAAATGTGCTGACTCGCCACGAATTAAGATGAGAGAGAACTGTAGCACAGTGTATCGATACCCTCCATTGACGCGGAAAAGTTATCGGAGAGTGAAGAAAATAATGTGAATTATTTAACAGCTAAAGATTTTGACTGACATGCAAAATGTGTGACTCAGACATACGAGTTACCTATTAGAACGGATATTCGTGAAGATGACAGAAAGATAATAACTCTGAATATCAGCAGAGTGTAAATGACGAACAATATTATCTGGTAAGTCGTTCTATAACTACGCCCGTTGTAATGTGATTCAAGTTGTATACAACAAAAAAATAACAGTTACTACGTGTAATTAACAGTTATGTAACTTCCTGGACAGGACCATAAAAAAAAATATTCGGAATAGGTTAACAAGTGAAAGACTAACATGAAAGAATGATATGTAATTAATACAAGTCATAGAACTTGCAGTATGTTTAATCGTACCTCCAACACGCATTTGATCACTGCTGGTAATAGGTTAGGTTCAACCATCTATTTCCGAATATTGAAGTCAATATTACGCGATGATCTCAATCCTATCAAACTCTTCACACACTAGAATGTGAAGTTTTTAATTTTCAAACTAGTGACGCTGGAAATTGTAAAAAATATAATCTGGCGAGGAAAATACTTCTGGCAAAATGTCTGTCGTTCAAGCTAGTTATTCTCATGAAATTATCTCACATGATTTTGTAATTAGAATCAATTAATTCCTTGCTCCCCGGTACATTTCCTGGCATTATATTGTAATTTATGTATGCATGGACTTCCGTCAAATATTTGATTCAGTCAACTACTAAGCACTTCTATCAGAAAATATGTCGTTTTGGGAATAGCTCATTCATGGGTTTTATCGTATTTAAACACAGCATTCAATAGGCACTGGTGTTCCTTCAGATCCCCTCACGATAACAAACGGTGTCTATCAATGATAAATCCTCGGTCTTTCAGTGCCCAATACAAGTCACTCAATCCACTTCAGTGCCCAATACAAGCCATCAATTTCTTGCCCAAACGATAGAGGCTGAACTAAATAGAGTAAATAAATAGCTGCCAGCAGAAAAAGTTCAGAAATGAAACCTATAGAAACTATATACAATTATCATGCCGGCGCACCCTGAACCAACTCTTGATCCGTACATATCCTGCCAGGATAAATGAGGTTTATCCTGCAATATTTTTTTGCATTTATTCTAATAGTAAAAAAAAATCCGACCAACATACGGCACTTATTACTTTGCGAGTATCATACTAACTAGTGAAATATAGCCACTTATAAATACATAATACATATTTTATATACAGCATTACGAATTATAGGAAATTGGAGCATGGTTTGCAGCTTACCGAAATATTACGATTTTTTTTTCTGAAAAGAAACCATTCAATGTAATAGTCCTCTCCCATACATGATCGAACAACAGGAAACTTTACAAAATATGTTTTTGTAGAAACTACTCAATCATTATTACAACCAAATTTCCATTAATAAGTATTAAGTGTTTACCCAAGTACACGACCCGTAAATTTCAAGTATTCCTGACCACAATACTCGAATACGGCATTTTAAGACAATTCCAAAATACAATTGAAAAAAATCTCAACACTGTATCCATTGTCAAGGAAAAAAAACATTAATAAAAACGATTTGCTTAAAACTATTCCTGACTACAGACTGAAGCTAAACGAACGTTTTCAAAGGCAAAATTCATTTCTACTGATTTAGAACATATAATACGACCTCGCCATTCCTCCCACCTTTGCCATTCCTATTTTTGTTAGGATTCATGTTCAATAGTTAAGATTGTTACGATATTGTCAGAGAGATATTTTCAGCTTTTTCAGGTTGGGATATGAAAGTTTCATTGTGCTTGGAACCACTTAAAGTCTGACTACTCTTTTCCTGCAAGTGAACCTTTTTTTCTGTATGCGCGCGTGAGGGCCGCCGTGGCCGAGTGGTTAGCGCATCCGACTGCAGTGTCAGCCTCTGGTGCTGCATGTCGCGAGTTCGAGCCTCGGCTGGGACACGGCGGTCTTGTGGCGGGGAGATTGGGCTCCTCTCCCCTCTGTGTCTGCCTGACCTAGCCACCCCCTAACTAGGGGGAAACTACTGTATGTCTATACATACAATGCGTGCGTGAATTTCTAAAGCCTCGTTGACTATCCCCCCCCTCTTCTTTCACTTCATTCAAAGGGAACACTCGACATGAGCACTCGTGCTCGTTTGTTTTCCTTTCTCTAATCTAATCTAATCTAATCTATTCGACTACTTGAATGAATATAATTAGTCTCTTATCTTGGCTTTTCGACCGTTAAATAATTTTATAATTTGGACTGTCCTGCATTTCTGACGATAGTCCACATGTGTTATCTATGCACATATACTTTGGTAGTAAATCTTTGATGAATGTATTATGTATGCATGCATGCTAAATGTGCAAAATTCATTTAATCTTCATCAAAGATATTTGTAAACTTTCATTTGATTTGCTGAATTGCTGGTATTGAAGAATATTAGAAGAAAATTGATCCTCTCGGACATCCATATTGTGGATATGCATTAATAAATGGAAATTTGGTAACGAAACGATGGAGAAAAAAACACCAGTTCATTCTGTACAGTATTTGCAGATTGATTATTTATGGTTATTTGTTAAGTTCGAAATGTAAATTGATGCTTGTTTTTTTCTACTCGGAGGGAAATGACTTTCATTTATCACTCATATTACTGTTTACACTGTAGCGACGTAACTATTTAAGTTAAATTCCTTTATCCGCTCGGTCCGCTCAACATGGCCAGGTCCAAACAAGATGACATCAAAAACACGTGATTCAGTGTCGGGTTCGCCTGGACAATCATTTGCCGGTGAGCCACATCGTGAAATGAAAAACAAAGTTGCAGTAGGACCAGCACTCCGAGTTGCTGCTTCCTGCTCCAAAGGGTGAATGACGACTTACTTTGCCCACCACACTCCTAATCCTCAGCTTGTTGGCGAGATTGGTGTGGCAGAAAGTTGGACGAAACGTTTTTTAAACTAATTGCATAACACCGGGAATGAAATTAAGCATTTCTAGGACAGAACATGACTTGTGAAAAATACAATGACATCGGTCTATTGTCAAGCACACAATAAATTATTGTAAGTATATGAGAGGCCAAAATAACACAGCGACCATGCTATTATCGGAATCTGTTTAATGTAAAGAAAACCATATAATAAAAAAAATCATGGAAAATATCACCATTTGGTGCAAATATTTTGTTAGAATCAAACAGCATGATTTCATTCCACATCATAGTGAGTAATAATTGTCACCACGTGAATAACAATATTCAATCATCTCGCACATCTCTGTCAACATATAGCAGTGCGTGAGTATACAAGCTAGGTATTAATAAATGGCGCTGGATCCACATCGTAACTGATGGAAAGACTGCACGAGAGCGTATCAAAGAATGACGTAATTCCTAATATGTAATGCATTTGAGTTACTTGTTGTCCGTCTGCGTCCAACACACTTCACCCCTCCCGCCTCTCTCCCCAGCATCTTGCACTGTCAATTAACACCACACTGCGTGACGATTCATCACTCGGATGAGACGAGTAATGCAGGTGCAATTCAGTTCACAATTCAGTCGGAATACGTAAATGAATGGAACAGTCCAGCACAAAAGAAAAAAAATGTATATGTACAAAATATTTATAAATTCTGACAAGGCTGCAAAATCGAATATCCAAAAACAGCAGACATTCATTTCTAGATTTAGTTATCGAAGAGGTATTTCGATAAAAACTTCTATCTAATCATATATGTCTCTACTGTCACTTATCCATCCATTCATAGATGTCTACACATGAAATTGTTAGCGTTTCTTGAGTAGAGTGAAATTGGCCGAATATCGAACACCAGTGGTAATCATGAACAAATTACGATAAAGGTTGTGCGGTGGTCAACACTGGCAAGGGTTTTGAGTGGTTACATTTGACCTATTGTTTGATTTTTGATGTACCAAAGCGTCAGTTTGCGATTGCAGTTTTATTTATGTTATCTAATTCATACCATAACGGTCATATCATACCCCTTAGGGTGAGGCAATTAATCGTTGGGCAAACAAATGTCTTTTCACGCACCCGCAATTGAGATTCTGTCCTTCAAATCTCAAGAGCCAAACCTTGCCACCTCCGACAGGAAAGGCCAAATTATTCGAGTACGTAGTGAATGTTGGTGTCCTGGAGACTAGGGGGTCAGCTTCCAACAGTCCTCTGTCAATCAATATTGAGAAACAGGAAGGAAGATGGAGAAACGAACATAATTCAGATCGTACCTCCTCTTTCCTTTCCAAGGTATCCAGTTGCTCATCCAGCGTGGAATTGAGGAGCCGACTTCCCGAGAACTTTTGTGGCAACTCATACCATTACACCTGCGAATGTATGCGGTTACATGTATAATCCAACTGCATAGGAACATGACAATGGATCAGTCAACAACTTCAACATTTTACACAGTGTATTTTATAGATTTTTTCGTCTGTGAATAAATATAAATATATTGTAACTGCGAATAGTTTCTGATGTTCCGAACAATTTGAACGAAATAACTACGAGAAGCTCGTTTAAAAATTAATGACAGCAAAAAAGGATACGATGATCATCCGCGGGGTTTGAGTCTTTTGCACACCGAGCTGCAGTATTCGTCTCAGCGGCTACATGTTGTGTATTTCAGTGTTGACAGACGAATGACGGCTTTGTGGGCGGTGCAACAAGTAACCACCCTCCTTAACTGCCCGCCGTCCTCTCACTTAGTAGAAACGGCTGTATGTCGTTACCTACACAATATAGTGCTTATTAGAAATAGAGTACTTTATATGATGGTCTAATTAACGGTGTTATTCACATGCAGCCTGCTACTTTTCTTGAAATTATTCACTTACCTATCGGAAAAATATCGATGGATTTGCAACATTAGCGGGCAACAGGTTGTCCATGCAGTTGCTCCAGAAAAACTTCATGTAAACATTCATGTGCACATTTCGGTTCGAGAAATAGCATTTTTTTCCGCGATAAAATGACAGATTTGGTGTTAATTAACAGCCCGCCAGTAGTTAGTATTGCACCTAAACGCAAATGCGAAGGAATTAGATAGGGATAAATAGAGTTAGTTTTGGCGCGATGCATGCAACCTTGACTCAACCGGTTTGTACGGGGTAAGCGCAGCGGGGGGCGGGCGTAGGGGTTCTGGAACTGGTTTGGTGGCCCAAGTCAGCTAACGGACG
>SDVV010033609.1:0-11278 GCA_016164225.1 Gammarus roeselii
ATATATATCTCAGTAATGTTTCAAATTGTGGTCGTCATATGATGTCTAAATTGGCGACTGTCACAAACCAAGTACGATGCGATCTTCGCGAGATAATTTGGGGTTCAAAAATAATAAGCTATAATGTTTACTAATAGATAGAAATTCGTCGTTAAAAGAATTTTAAACTCTACTTATGACGTCTTGATCAAGAATTTATGTATTGCCCGTAAAACATTCCTGTTCATTTCGTGCTTGTTACTATTGAATATACCACTTCATATCGCGTAGGGGCTATGATTTTGTATGTGTTGAGGTATGGGTGTTGATGCAAATTGTCGTGTTGTGAGCTATCTTCCGGATTAGTGGATAAAACTGTGTCTATAGGTAGAAAAAGGCATCAATAGATGTTCTTGTTTGGTACAATACACCGTGCCTCGTCGACTCCAACATGCGGCTCAAACGTTATAGCACTAAACCAGATAATTCGTAGAAATTCGTCGAATCTATTTATCTGATGCACAAAAATTATGCGAGAGTGTCGACGGATTCTAAATGGAAAATAACCTGCAGCAGAAGGCTCAAACGATTCCGACTGAGTGTGGTTATATTCAGGTTATTTTGCGTCTAACATGTGGAAATTAAATAAAAGTTACATTATCCCTCACATTCGATTAACGTTGCACTGGACTAGTTTGTAGTTTCATGATCCAACAATTTTTTTCTTGTCCAAAGCAATGCAAAGAACAACTGCATTGTATGATTACAATGATGTCTAAGAGGATTCTACAGATCAAGAGGAGGAATAACCGAATTATATTTAATTACAAGGTTTAATTGTCTGATGGATTTGAACACTGCGTGACGAAGGTGTTTCCTTATTTGTAACTTATCGATGAACCAAGCCAAACATGGGTTGTACGAGAAGAAAAACTTAATTGACTTGACATCACTGCAGCGCTTCCGTGAATAATTGTAGCCGTGGAATTTATGAATTCAATTATTTCTCAACTTTAAAATTGCTAGATAAAATTATTTGCAACATTCAAAATAATCGAACGATTTACCGGAAAAGTCAGCTAATTGCCTCATAACACTGAAGCAATAAATGGCGTACGGTGGTTTTTATTGTACTTGCGTAAGATAAATGAAGCTACTCGACAAAAAAATGGTTCCGAAGCTAAGAAATATCTGATTGTTAAGTACCTTCGACCGATGAGTAATTAGCAGATGACGAGGTAAGAAGTCACACGGAATAGGGAAAATAAGGACACTTTTACAATATGGACGATTCTTCTCTTGACGGGTGAATTTCTAAAACCCAATACAACACGAACGGCCACGCACACACTTTTTTGGAATATTGTGTGGATACGGAATACTTTAAAATGTGTCTCAACGTACGTGTAACATACTGGGGGTCAGAGACGATACCCTACACAGCATCAAAAGCGAACAACATTGCTGAAACCAGTGGTGGACAAGATACTGTATTTATACGCATTTGGTAAATACGGGGACATGAACATTGGCAAAGTCATTCAAATTGGGATCGCGCCGCAGTGGCGCACCGATCTGGGGCGCGGGTGACGATGTGGGAGCGGGCGCTCCCCACCGATGTGTGGCGCGGGCATTGGGCCATGAATTTGCTACACAAATGTTTTTGATTGTACTATCGGTTACAAAGATAGAGACTTAATTTTTAATTTCACGTTTTGTTTACGACATCCATGCACCGAGATTGTATGTTTTATAGTATCTATTTACATACCTGTTTTTCTTCCAGACGTTTGTCTGTAAACATACAACCATAAAAACTTACCTGACTACATACAATTTGATTTCAATTAAGTTGAAATTAAACGCAAAATTAAAAATAAGGTGTCTATTTCTATAACCGATAGCACGAGAGGGCATATATCTCACACAACCACTTTTCAACCAAATCCTAGCAGTATCAATGGATCACGTGCGCGCTGTTCAGTTTTCCCCAGGAGTTGATGCAGGTACTGGAGAAGTCATTTTCTTCACTCTCACATCGTCTGTTTTTGCATCCATTCGATGCCGAGGTGATTTATTTCATGGCGACCCCTTTTATGCGGCCGTGAAGACCAGTGACGGCCCACCATCAGTCTGTGTCCATTGGCCGTGGACACATTCTGAGTGCAGACCACAGAGCAGAGGGTGGACACATTGCATTGCAGGAATACATGGCGAGAGGCGGAAAAATATGTGTATGTTGACACGTTGCAATTGAAATCCCTATTCAATGTATTATGGCTTAGATTTCTAACAATTCCCAACCGTATTTCAATAATTTAATGCACTTAAGTGATAACCTTCGTTCAACGCCGTCACCTTGCATATGTTCGTTTGTGACTATATATTTTGAGTTACATCCACAGAGCTGTACCACTGAGAATTATTGGTACAAAAAACATAGTTGGGGTAAAATAACGGATAAGTCAAGAATACAGTGAAAATTATTCGAGCATGATCAGTGAGATGCATTACAAAATGAACACTCACATGTTTAAGGTTGTACGCTGCATGCATTTTTACAAGAGAGCAAGATTTGTGAAGCAATCCTGGTTTGTGAAGCATTCCAGTGACAAGCGCATAACACAAACATACGCCTGTCATATACATTATTTGTCGATTAATCCAACATAATCCAAGGGTGCATAACTGACGAATGATATTTCGAGTATCCCACAGACCTCCCCTCGGAGAGGTGAGTTGCTGGCATTAGCTCAGTTGCCCTCGGTGACGCAGTTGACCCCGGGCTACCCACTTGGATGGACCACAACCAGTTAGTTTCCACTGTGTTCCAATGTGGTCATTCTTATTTTTAAATCAAGGCACATATTTCAAAGTTATAGTCAGACCACTGTTGTCCCACGTATCAAGCGCATTGCCAAACAAGTTTTTAGTTTTGGCCTACATCAGCGTCTAGGTCAAATTACTTACTATGCTGATGGGTTAGACGTTCACAGAGGGGACAGATGCCGCGGCTTCCCGCCCACATGACCTCCGCGTGTTGCCAAGACTCGAACTTTCAAAATGCTGCCGACAAAAATGACTTTGCTTCTGCCTGGGTACTCTACTCCACTCTTCCATCAGGACAGAGCAATTGACGTAGGTATTATACGCCTCCCCGCATAGTCCTAATTGAGCATAGAAATGAATTGTGAAAGCACTTTCTGAATAGATAGAACATCATTTTCCTTGTGAAACTTTAGGCGGTGTTCTGCGAGGGACAGCTTCACGATGCAAACAGCCGACTATGGGACCAGATATTTTTGAGCCAACTCCAGAATAATAATTAATTTCAAGGATTGCTTATCAAAATGCATCGACGAAAGGATCGTAAACACTATAGCTCTTCCAGATCCAACAATAATAAGGCTAATTAATTATCAATAAAAATGCTTAATTTGCTTTTTTGAAGATGCAACTTCACACGATAGTGGAAGACATCGCAATATGAGAAACATTTTTTGTGAAATGGAAATTAAATTGGCTAAAAGGAAAAATGAACTAACAACGGTGGGAGTCGTTTTGATGGAAAGAAATTTAAAATAGTTGTCATCATTTCGTCTATAATCTGTGTTTATTATTGTTATTTTTAATGTTATAACATTTACCTAATGAATATTTTATCATAAATAAACACAAATTCTGTAATCCAGCTTGTAGCTTCATTTTCAACCCCATTTGAACGCATTCCTATTTATACCCTAAAATCAGGTAAAATTATGATTTTATATGGGGCATTAATTTCTGTCCTCCACTGGATTTGAACTTGGTTATTGTTACAAATGCCTGATTTTATCTCTAATAATATGATTTTTTTGTTAGAAATAATATAGATGTTTTTTTTTCAGCAATCAACATAATTCAAACATTATAAGCATTCATTTCTACACAAACTTTCAGAGTTTGTCTATTTGCTTGCGTCTGCAATACATCTTTTACTATGGGTAATTATTACAAAAAATATACCAATCGCCAGTATCGTTTCCGTTCGATCTCATTATCCGATTAAGGCTTGATAGACTTACAAGGTATATTGTTAAAAATTATCTCGAGGATGTGCGGCCAACTATCAGGCGGTATTTAATGAGAAATTTATAAACATATATCTTATGATGTCGTTATGTAATCTTTCTTGTTCATCGACAAATCCATTTTCATCTATGCCAAAATCATTTCAATTTGAGACAGATAGATTATTATTTGTATCCTATCGACTTCCTTGAGTAACAACATTCACTATAATTGAAGATGACGTTCTTTCCGTTTGATTTCTTTCATTTAGTTATTTTGTGCAGCCGCTGACTACTCCAATGACATATTGTAAACTATAATTTTGATTTCCCCTAACATTATTTGTACATGCAAGTGAATGTGCATAACTACTAAAATGTTACGTAAATGCAACTGTTCCAACATAAGCACAGCTGACATAATTAGTTCTGTTAGATTCGGGACGTTTGTACTCAATTTCATCCACTCTATTTCTATTTGATTTTATTTTTAAACAACAGAGCCTGAAGATCCCGGGAAGATGCCGCCACCATTTGTTTCTGAAGACTCGCAGAGATAGGGAGACCCCTGGCCCAGCGCTCGCGGCTGTTTCAAAGTAGATTAGGCACTGCAGATCAAAATCGTAGGGACCTTATTCCCTCTACATTGCCTTTACTAGGCGGCTAGCTGAAATTTTTGCCAAGCATTATATAGAAATATGTTATTCCACTACACTCACTTATTGCTATATATACTTATTAGAAACAATAAATGTAATGTATTTTGGATTGTTTTTGAGCCGATTTTTTTCCTTATCGACTTCAGCCGTTTCGGTTATTGAACAAAAACTCGGTGTAGAAGGAATGTTTACAACAAAAAAAAACCTTCGGAAACATATTCAAAAGTATCAACGCCTATAATTTTTTTTTTGTTATATCAACGAAAGAATGTCATTCAAAATAAAATATTAGTACGATCACCGGCTTACCAATTCATAAACTTTATACAATATACTAGCATTAATAGACTGTGATATTTGGCTATTATGGCGATGAATGTTATTACTATAATCATAATGGCATGCACTTGAATATAATCAGATTTATTCGTGAATATGCATTAAACTTCTTTTCACATTACACTTCTTTTATTGAAATCGTAATACATTGAGCAACAGTGCATCCGAGGTAGGATAAAAAGTAGCTATTTAGATCCAGATGGTACAGATCTAACAGATATTCATCCCATCAAGGCCTCCTCCCGCTCTGCAATTTAGACTGACAAGACTCTTGTTTGCTGTCCATTCGCTTTCATCACTTCGCCAGCATACACATTTATCCCCGCCCAAAATCCCGCCACGTCCATCTCTTCTGAACAGTAATGGTAGTTTTGTGCCCGTGCAGCGATGCGCACGATTGAGAGTGGTGATTATTTCCCAGGTAACATAGCTCAATCACTACGATAGTGATAAAACAACGATTTCACGATAAGCATTTCAAAATTCAATGCTAGAAATTAAAGTTTTTGCTATTCATTGATCGCTGTCAATTTACATATGGTGGGATTTAAATCTGTAAAATCTGAATACATATTGGTATAATCTACGACACATTAATCTTAGCGACAACTGGGTTTGTACACTCAATTACATATAGTAAACAAGTCCAAAGTAATATTATCAGTTGATTACTGCACTTTCTCTCCTTTTCAAGTATCGATGACCACCGATATTTCAACTTGCCCCTGTAACTGTGAGTTAACTTCAATGATCTCGTCCAATTTAAATTAACACAATACCGCGTTTCGTTTATAACTCAATTATTTTTTTCACGAATAGACAACATGTATTTATTGCAAATGTCGATAAGTGTCTCTCAAATGCAGAACTGAATATCTCCATGAATATTGATTGCTTTCATCTGTTTCCTTTCCCTGTCGTTTTCCCATTCATGGTTGATAATTCATATCATCCCACTAACGCCTGCAAAGCCGTGGCTTCTGTCCTGCACAGGCCGAACTGTTTCATCCAATTAACTGATGCGGTTATCAGAATTAATGACGCTTGCTGCATTGGTGTGAAATTTTACTGCTTTCACTTCACCAATCCAGTTCATCTGAAAAATGACAGGGCACTTTGACTTCTTTTTTAACGATTTCAATGTAAATTATCATACATAACTCAGCTTATTAGGTTTTACCCAGCATAGATCAAACAAAACCATTATTAGTACAATATTTCTCTAAATCTCAAATCTTTGCAAACAGGGGATCAATTGTCATTTGCTGACGAGACACATTCAAATCGCAAAAAAATACAGGGATTATGAACTATCTTGATACATAGCGATCTTTAACTAGCCTTCTCGATGATTCGGGGAGCTGACTCGGGCATTCCTTGAACCCTCTTGTATCATCCGTTGAACACTCTTGTTGCCTATTTGTAACCCATAGCTGGTGCCTTACCAAGCATTTTTGTGGTCTTCTAGAACCTCCTTCATTCCTTATTCTAGTATTTTTTGTTTAGTCTCCTTCAATCTTTCTTGTTACATTCTTGTTACCTACTTTTAACTTCCTTGGTGCCTTCTGTAACAATATTTCAGTCTTCTTAGCCCCGGACTGAAGGAATTTGATCTTTTTCAGGTAAGTTATTCAAACGAATAGAAGCGGTTGTCTGGTGGTTTCGGCACCCATGTGTTTCGGTGCGTTCCTGAGAATTGTAGAATTCGTAGATAGACTCTCGCGCAATCTTTCTCAGACGTAGAAGAAGAAAATGGCTCTCAACAACATTCGCCAGAGAACGTCATGTTGTTTTTTATAACGTACTGTAGACGGCAGTCTTTCTCAGACGTAGAAGAAGAAAATGGCTCCCACAACATTCGCCAGAGAACGTCATATTGTTTTTTATAACGAACTGTAGACGACAGTCTTTCTCAGACGTAGAAGAAGAAAATGGCTCTCCACAACATTCGCCTGAGAACGTCATGTTGTTTTTTTATAACGTACTGTAGACGGCAGTCTTTCTCAGACGTAGAAGAAGAAAAAGGCTCTCCACAACATTCGTCAGAGAACGTCATGTTGTTTTTTATAACGTACTACAGACGGCAGTCTTTCTCAGACGTAGAAGAAGAAAATGGCTCGCCACAACATTCGCCAGAGAACGTGATGTTGTTTTTTATAACGTACTGTAGACGGCAGTCTTTCT
Source organism: Gammarus roeselii (assembly GCA_016164225.1). Taxonomy (NCBI): domain Eukaryota; kingdom Metazoa; phylum Arthropoda; class Malacostraca; order Amphipoda; family Gammaridae; genus Gammarus; species Gammarus roeselii. The sequence continues at coordinate 7,211 of SDVV010033609.1, forward strand.
TAGACGTAGAAGAAGAAAATGGCTGTCCACAACATTCGCCAGAGAACGTCATATTGTTTTTTATAACGTACTGTAGACGACAGTCTTTCTCAGACCTAGAAGAAGAAAATGGCTCTCCACAACATTCGCCAGAGAACGTCATGTTGTTTTTTATAACGTACTGTAGACGGCAGTACGCTATTTTCTCTAGATCCAGAGAAAATAGCTAAACCCACCCAGAGCATCGCTGAATCAACTTTAGCCGCCTGAATGCCTACTTTGTGCATTTTGATTGTGATGCTGCTTGAAATTGAATGCGAGGACTTATAATTTATAAAACGTTCATGTTCATTATGGAGTACATTTTCATGAACGGTGATGCCCTCGTGATTCTTCTGAAACCCGTTCACTAAATTCACGTCACATGGCCTCCAGTCTTTTGGATTTTTCTCTGGCCCCGAGTGATCTGGTGATTTTTCACACTGCTTTATTTCCCATTTCCGTTTGTATGATTGATGTGAAACTTGATATGGATTGCCATGAAAATATGTGCATGTGGCGCGACAATAACGAGTACAATATATTATAGATACACCCTATCGCTGATGGAATGACATCGTATACGTAGATATATGTATGTGTGTATGTATGTGTACATGGGGCCGGCACCGTATACGTATACATAAATATATGTGTGTGTATATGGTGGCTTCACATGTGCCGGCACCGACAACGTATACGTATACATAAGTATGTTTGTTTGTACATGGTGCCGCCACAGGCAGCGCCACCGACACGACATACGTATACAATAGTATTTATAGGCGCGCATGGTGTCGTTACAGGTGGCGGCACCGACAAACTATAGTAATAGCTTAAAACAAGACCAAGATCCTATGTATACAGTTATGATTAGCAATAACTTCGAACTCTATAGTCTACCAACGACTAATCTAACCTTAAACGCTTCGTGGGGGAGCGCTCCCTGCTCGTACAAAAATTCAACGAAGAATAACCTAATGTGACCAGAAACTGATCTACCTTACCTGCCTTGTAACATATGAAGTGAAATAATTCTAGTAACAAAATAAAATACCTATAGTAAATTGCTACAGATGACGACTATTTTCCTATGGCAAGCTAGAACAAGAGTAACTAATTTGAAACTTGCTACACAGAACCCAAACAATAGTTTGGAACACTACAATCTTCATATGACTAGCACCAACTTAAAGCCATACCTGGGAGGCAGCGAACAACGCTCTATCAAATACACAATGAAAAAAAACACTACGATAACATGAAATCGATATACAATACCAACCATGTACAACACTATAGTGAAATAATTCTGCCCTACATCCGAACTCCTGTAGCCAATTGTTACAGTTGATGAGCATTTTTTCAAACCTCGAGCTAAAACAGGAGCAACATCCTTTGTCAACACTGAACTCTAGTAAAAATTTCGAACAATACAGTATAAAAGGACTAATCCAACTTATGGAAAATAGAGATTCAATACAAAACGTACAGTAACCCAATAATTATAACCATCACAATACCTACGTCAACCGTTCATCCGATAACCTACACTGATAAAATATATGCATACGCTTCCTTTAGTAGCAATCTTACGACTTACATAGACAGATTTGGCTCTGTATCAAACGTAAAAAAATTACCAATACCTCGAACCGGTATACAAAACTAACTCACAGAACAATAAACTGAAATAATCCTATAAAACAATCATATCCCTACATTAATGACCTATGGCGGATAATAATTTTCTCCTAATGTAAACCAAAACGGTACCAAAATCAGATATCGACTCCTAAAGCTGACGATAAGTTCTATCACTAAAACAAAATGAAGCGAAATATGTGTATTGGAAATGTTATTTCTATAGTGAAACAGTACAGAACATTCAATTATAATAAAATGAAACCCTGATAAGTAATAATTAGTCAAAATAAATCTCCACTAGGGCGTAAACCTACATTATCAAACAAGATGTACCAGAACAGTCTTCCAAACCCATACAAATCGTCGTAAAATACAAAGGAAATATCTTAATATTACGTGAAGCAGATATACATAACTGTCATACAAAATAAAGTTGTGTAATCATACAATATACCCCGGAAAAATCAGCATTTCCTTCTTCTACAGTGGATGAACATTTCTACTAAGGGCGATCAAGATAGAACCAACATCCGTTGTCATCTCTTAAGCCTACCAACAAATGTAACATCACAACAAAAATAAACCAAAATAATCTGATAAAAATCTTTTTCAAGCAGAAAAACCCTACGCTGAACCTACTAACCAAATAAAATGTTACATACATAATAAAACGAACGTACATTTCTCGGTGCCAAATTACCGGACAAATTCATGATAATAATGTCCTCTCTATCACGTCTCTTTTCTCACCTGTTTGCTGATCAAGGTGTCTACTTAAGTTGGTGAGTCTCTGGTGACTCAACTAATCTTCTTCGGTTCGAGTGAATTCCCAGGAACTCGAGCTGATTGACCACGTACTCGATTAACTGGACGAAGTTTGGGGAATAATTTGGGCTAGCAAACGCTGACCAGACAGTTCAGTTGGGATGCTCGTTAGTTGAAAAGCTATCCAGTCACTGATAGAAATACCTAGACATCGTTTATTTGGATACAACCCCCGCACTAAATTTGCACGCACTGATTAGTCATCAGAACAATATTGACGTAACCTTTAATCATATCGTTACATTGTAATATTTTAACTACCGAGATAAACCTGAACAAATATAATCATAATAATAGTGATCGACTTTAAATATTTAATGTAATCATTTCTAATATAAAAGATTACTAAGCAATCCACCTAATAAATCAAATTCATACCTGCTTGTCTTAATTTAATTTAACTCTTCATGGTGCATAGTTTGGTTTTGAAGGAACTGGTGAGGACTCGAGCGTGGTCGGCTCGCGCCAAAGAAGCGTCCGGGCTCCGGATGACGTGTTCGCAATTTTCGTCGCTGCCGAATTTTCCCCTGTTCCTCGTTCATTTGATTGCTAACCGCGTTATAGAAATGTTCGTTATGACTATTTGTACGTGTAATTTCTATTGTTTATATTTCCTTACTAACTATCGTTTTGAAAACATTTGATTAAATGGAAATAATTTTCTTGCTTTCCTCGGTAGTGTAGGTAGGTACCGTGGCTTAACGGTATATTTCAGTTGTATCATTTCAATACATTGGTAAATACGTGAGAAGTTTTAATTTATCGGGACATGAAAAAAACAAGTCTCAGAGCATGAACCAAGATTTAAGAGAAAACTCCATCAAGATATTACATTTTTTTGGAATATTTTTCGTTCAAACGGCATGGACTTAATGTAGTTATCAAATACCAAATGAATAATCATGTTGCGAAAGGAGTTGAGTTGATTCTTTATTGACGCCACAATGCACTGTATATACCGTAAGCAAAATAGGAGTGGAAGACGATGTAAATATTCCTTAAGATGACATCAAATGCATTGGGTGAGGAAAAGATGAGTTTATCTCTGCAGTTATTGGCTTGATGACAAATAGAACGAAACACGCGACTTACATATTATTAATAGTCGGTACTCAGTGATTTAACGGCAGGAAAACAGAAAACGTTGTGTAGCGCCCCCTATCGACCTAAAACAGATTATAACAGTATTCAAACTAGATCGATGTGAAGAGAGGTACTACATCAGCGGTCTTGCATGTCTTACGAGGCATACTCGGCTGGCCCCGATACACTTCAAGGAAGAATGTTCCCAGTTTACCAGACTTGTGAATCATTGGAGCTTTTTGTTGTAAGGATATTGAACTGCTAAGTTAGGCTTTGTCTGTAATGGACGAAGATAACTGATAGCCTTAACAAATCTTAGCCAGAATGGATGACTTCTTAGTGTTGCTAGCTACTGGACTTAGTGATTTATTGAAGTAATATTTTTCATTATTAGAATACAATTCAGTATGAGCGACCACTTATTCGAACAAACACATGAGTCAGAAGAGTTTAGTTGTGTAAAATATGATTAACAAATTATTAATACTTTCCAGT
>SDVV010033610.1:0-11278 GCA_016164225.1 Gammarus roeselii
CTCCTTGGTCTGATTTTTTCTGCTAGCATTATTCTGTTTGTAATGCCATCTTAAGAGTGCTTGTAATTTTATAGATTTGTAATCGAGGACTTTTGATACCTGAGGTACCATTTGTGTGGGAGAACCGGTCGATTGGCATGCCAATAGATTTACTGTCCCTCCTTCCCTTTAACAAGCTCCGTTGATAATTGTTGTCTAGTTTATTTGCTGGAAGTAATTTAAATGTTTTCGAAATCACCCATTTCCTTATTTACGTTCTTGATTTAACGACATTGTTTGTTGGTCCCTACCTTCTACTGCGTTTCTGTCAAAAGGTACCAAATCTATTTTTTTAAATATTATTTAACAATTCGAATCTCTGAAAAAGGAAAGTACGGCAAAGCTGTTCGGGCCCAGAAGTACAGTCACTGCGGTATCTGGAAGCTCTGTTCACTGCCGATACCGCGGTTGCAACCATGGAGGTTGGATAAATGGAGGCGGCTCAGCCGCTCGTAAGTGGAGCATGGGTGGATTGGCTGTCTGCTGGCTGAAAGCAAGTTGGAGGGACAGCGCAGCTCGCGGTAATGCATTGAAATGAACGGAAAAAGAAGACTTATCACTACGATGACTGCTTTTTGAACTGCCTTTGGCTGCTCTGAGCGGCCAACTTATAGCACTGTAGTCACTTTCCTCAGGTAAGTACATTAATAAAGAAATACTTGATATTGTGGTTCTGTACCATTTAATCATTCAATTTGGAGTTAGAACAGTGCTTGACTGGGCGCACCGACGATTTAACCACATGCTTCTCGTCAAATTGGAAGACTCGTTAGATAGGCATGGCACATGAAACATTTGCATCGTATTGAATATTACTTATAATAGACCACTAAACAGTTATCTTTGCATTTTCGTTAAAACCCCATCACCTTATCGCTTAGAAATTGAGATCTAGTAGTTAACATGGATGATACATGTGCGGTTCTAGCGTTAACACTGAAAAACGTTTAGTCCATTAAATGTTCAATAGCAATAGCACACGCTTGCCTGAGTTGCCGGAATTAGTTAAATATGAAGTTAATAATTATTTCCGTGGTCCTGATTTTCTTGACGTATAAATTTGTTCATTGTCCTCCTCGTCTTGGTGTATTTTGTATAGCACAATTTTCGTAAGACATTGCACACGATACTGTAGCTGCATGGACCTCGAATATAAACTTCCACCACAATTGCACGGAAACCCGTCGTCATTGCGTGCATCGAGCCGGATGCACACAACTTGCCCTTCATGAAACTTTAATTAACAATCACATACGACCAAATGCCTTAATTCAAGTTGTAATCCTTTGGAAAATCACGTGTGCCGTCTGATAAAATGCATTGCTTCTAAATACCTTCATTTAAGATATTAAATGTTGCGAAAAACGAATGTATAGCCACGAAAGAACGCCAAGAGTCGGCAATTTTCTTACAATTTGATGCGTTCCAATGAACTCCACTGTAACAATGTGTTGTTATAAATAGGTGAAACCAACTTCCTTCGCAAGGTCTGTGTTTCCCTCAATCCTGGAATGCCCCATACCAGAATGGACTTCTGCTATCAAGAGTTTGAGCGCAAATAATGAATTACTCCCTATCTATACTTCACTATTCCTGCCCTCCGCATGGCGGCCGCCATGTGGCTGTGGCCGGTGGCTTGGCTTCACTCGCTAGCGTAAATACAACCTGTGCCGCCTCCACCTATGCAACCTCCTTTGTTCCAACACGGCGACACCTTGAGGGTAAACTTAAAGTCTTGTCAATAGGATTCTTCTTTTCCAGATAGATTAGTCTGTGTAATGCCATTTTTCCTGCCTTGGAGGCGGGGTTAATTGTTATCGAGAACATAAAATTTTTGGCTTTGTTTACACTCCGAGCTGATTATGACCAGTGTTTGTGTCACATGTATCCTTGAAAAGCAGCCGTCTCACTTGAGGGAAGCTAACTGGTGATGAAGAAACTCTCATATATCTCTGAAAAGAAGCCATCTCCCATGAAAGAAGCTAACAGGTGATTAAGAAACTCACATGTGTCCCTGAAAAACAGTCATCTCACATAAGGGACGCTAACAGGTGATGAAGAAAATCAAAACATTTCGATTATGAGACGATACGATCAAGCTAAGATATAGAGGCATTTTTCACTACGCATAATATAAGTATTCGAAAATTTAGTACACAAAATGTTATATAATACGGATACATAGTTTGAAGTTACCCCACAATTATTGCATTTTTAATTGCAATCAGGAATAACTGTTATATGCATGTATTATTATTCAGCTGTCGTTATAGTTAATATAATGATTAAAGGGCCTCTGTCATATAAGATTGATTATGAGATATTTCCATAGGAAAGAAAATGAGTTGTAAATAACAGGGTGTTGATAGGGAGATACGGCAGGGTCCCTTATACTTCGAAAATATGACAAAAATTATCATTGACGTCTTAGGAGCTGCCGACTATGTTATGATATCTATCGTTTTTGAATATTTATCTTATGTGTCACGCGAAGTTAAAAATACGAGGGATTTATCTCCACACTAACGAACACACTATTAAGCTCATTGGTAACAGAATTTATCCGCCCAAACGGTCAAATTCATATCAGATATCATTACTACGGATGCAATTTATACAAGGGAGCGTAAAAACTATCCACCTTGCTTAGACCGTCAATTATGTGATGAGGGTTGGTGAAATCAAGAGATATATTATCCGCCTTGCTTAGACAGCCAATGGGGTGATGAGGGTTGGTGAAATGAAGAGATAAATTATCCCCCTTGCTTAGACCGCCAATGGGGTGATGAGGGTTGGTGACATGAAGAGATACATTATCCGCCTTGCTTAGACCGCCAATGGGGTGATGAGGGTTGGTGAAATGAAGAGATAAATTATCCGCCTTGCTTAGACCGCCAATGGGGTGATGAGGGTTGGTGACATGAAGAGATACATTATCCGCCTTGCTTAGACCGCCAATGGGGTGATGAGGGTTGGTGACATGAAGAGATACATTATCCGCCTTGCTTAGACCGCCAATGGGGTGATGAGGGTTGGTGACATGAAGATATATGTTCATCATGTAATCAATTGTGTGGTCGATTGTCACAATGTATGCCGCGTGAAATATTATTCGGAGTGGGTTTATCATCGGTTCTATACACAAATCATACGTGACATTTATTGAATTATAAATTTGGTTGTGTGTTAGTCCTGTTACCACGTTGACACTAACCTTGAATGTTATTAGATCACGCGTTTTGTTGGAGGTTTATATGCAACCAAATCTATTTAAATTACTAGTGATGGTTAGTGCATTACATATCCTCCAAGCCATTCTAAATATGAGAGCACTAAAATATTGAGGAAACTGTGCATTGCAAGCAAGGCTCGTTCTAAATACGGCACATCTAAAGAAATTCCACACGGGGGGTGTGAATCGCTCAGCTGCGCTAGCCAATATTGAAAAACTGTTCAAGTACATGACACCCCCAATGTACTAATATACGGTTACAATGGCAAATAAATAGGTTTACATGTGTTAAAAGACAACAAGATTTTTGCCTGAATGAGGTTGCTTTTTGATAGTAGGAATATAAGTTTGAACTAGAATGTCATGGAGAGCATCGTGTATCTGTGCAGTATCTGAAGTAAAGGAGGAAGAAATGGAAGGTTGTAGTAGAAATCAGCATTTGACGGTGATACTAGAAACATCACAAATCAGCCAGCACCTTAAGAGGAAACCACCGGCCCACGATGTTGTGTTCAGATCGTCTCGGTTTCATCCCTCGTGAAACCAGTGGTGACGATGTCATTGAGAGACACCAATTTACAAAGAGTAAGTACCAAGGCCGTGCACTATTTTTCCCGTGATATAGTGCTACTGCTGAGGACTTTTTAAACCGTTAGGGTGTCAATGCCGGACACTATTTTTTTACGGACATGCTGATACTGATACCGGAAACATGCTGATACTGATACCCTGAAGCTACTTTAGCTGCGATTCTGGTAGAATTTGTCAAACCGTGTCGTGAACGTTTCCATTGTACCGCTGCTTACAGCTTCCCCTGGAAGTTTGTTCCGTCCTTCGACAACTTTATACGTAAAGAAGTCACACGTTTTTTCGATTTAGAACGCTAGCCAACGATTTTACGATTGTATCCATTATTTTTGATCACTCTGTTCGCATCTAGAGTTAAAAGGCTCTCTCAGTCAACGTTTTCGTTGCCATTCATGATTTTCCACACTTAGATCATGTCACCTCTGACTCGACGCTTCTCTAGTGGATAAAGCTTGAGTTCACCAAGTCCGTCTTTCTGCGATTTATTGCCCAGCAACGGGATAAGTTAGGTAGCTTATGTTGAACTTCATTATAGTTAATATCACCCTTTTCAAAAGATGGAGAACTGAATTGGACAGAATACAAAGATACGGCTTGAGAATACTGTGTTTCTGCTCATCTAAGAGATTGTAAGTGATGTCATACCGCGCATTTTTAATTCTTTTCAACATCGTTATATTGATAGCTACTTTTAAATGTTTAAATAGTACTGGGAATGTGATTATATTTCAAAAACTAAGTAACAAAGTTACAATGTACTGCAATATTTAGATGCTGGACTGAGATCCATGCCAGGTACAATGTAGTTCTACATTTTTCGACCAGATAAAATCGCTCTTCGATCGACACTTAAATTTGGCAACACACCCCCTGATGGCGACGCCCACTTAGAACTGCATGCAAGGCCTCCACATGTACGAAACAATAGGGTATGGTTCCTTAGAGGCCTGCGAAACTCGCAATCTAAACCCAGTATCCACGAAACTGTTCGATAGTATGACTATTAGTTCGATAGTTCAATACCATTAGAAGTCTTAAAAGTCAATGAATATATGCCTTACGTTATCCAAAAGAAGTGGTTGAATTGAACTTACTAAGATCACTTAGAAATTATAATGAAATAATGAACATTCCACCAGACTTTTGACTCTGTTTGTTACTAATAACTTTGTTCCCAAATACCGAAAAGCAAAATTGTCGTGTATTTTCTTTAGAATTCTGTATGTGTTGAAATTATTCAATATATCCCGCACTTTATTTTACGATTGAAGTTACGACAACAACCATTTCTTGATTGGACTGTGAGGTCCGCATTGCGTGTGAAGGTGTTTGGGACTAGTTGCTGTGCAGTTGTTATTGCCTAGATTTATAAATCTTGGTTATTGCCTCTTGCCGAGCGGAAACGGTGGTAGGGTGTGAAAGTGCTGTGTACCAGTTGCTGGGCAGTTGCTATTGCCTTTTTTACCGGGCGGAAACAGTGGAAGAGTGTGAAGGTGTTCGCCGCTGATCGGTACTAGTTTATGGGCAATGCTATTGCTTTACTCACCGGGTAGGAACAGTGGTAGGGTGTGAAGGTGTTCGGATACAGTTCTTAGGCAGTAGTGCCCCTTTTACAGGGCGGCGGGCGGGAACACTGGTATGGTTTGTAGCTGTTCGGAAACAGTGCTTGTGCAGTTATTACCTCTTACCAGGCGGAACAACGGTAGGTCCAAAAGTACACTTTACCCACATACCAATTGTCGAGCGTTTCAGGAACAGTTACTCCAGAAACAGTGTGGCGTTTACCTTTGCCAAGATATGGGTTTGCAAGTTTCCACTGTGGCTCAAGGTAAGGCATCCTCCAAGCACCGTGAGTACAGTACTCGTCATCAAAGCGAGAATGAAACAATGCATCATTAAATATAGATCTAATCATTGTGAGTACAGAACTAGTTCTTGTTTTCAGTGCGGAACTGATCATTGTGAGAAGGCAGCTGATCATTATTGTGAGTGCAGAATTGACAATTATTGTGTGTACAGGATATGCAATCATTGTTCATGTATTATGTTTTCCTATCTTGCCATTTTTTTACCTAATTAGAAGTAAGTTTGAGGAAAAATACGTTTCCAAAAATCAACGTAAGTGATTAATAAACGTTTAAGGAATGGTAAAAATGCCACATGAAACTTCGTTTCAAATTTTCTCCGACATCGACATCTTCAGGTTTTTCACTTTTGGTAGGGGTTAGAGGGAGACTCTGTTTAGCATTGACTGCATCAGGTTGTTTCTTTAGATAGGGGTTAGGGGGAGACGGTCTGTTTAGCATTGACTGCTTCAGGTTGTTTCTTTAGATAGGGGGTAGGGGGAGATTGTCTGCTTAGCATTGACTGCTTCAGGTTGTTTCTTTAGATAGGGGTTAGGGGGAGACGGTCTGCTTGGCATTGACTGCTTCAGTAGATATTTCAAATAGCTGCGTCTTGTCTCGGGTAAAGGCTTTAAAAGGCCATCCTGCAGATTATCATAAAATGTATAACACCCGTTTGCGACTGAACGTATATTTTGTTCTACGAAGACAGTCTGACATAAGGCTTTCATTGCTGCTAGCATCCGAGAGTTTTCGTTTGAAATAATGAGTGAACCTCCTAACAGTCTCGTGAGTTCTGGACTAATTTCAAAGGGCATGACATGAGGCGAGCATCCTGGGATAGCATTTGGCGGAACCGACCAACTACACAGGCTGGTTATAGCTAATCCAAAACTGCCGAACCCCTCCCCCATCTCTGGAATGAGAAGTATTAGTGTAAGTTACTCCATTTACGCCAGTAACCTTTCAAATAAAGGTCGGGCGAATCTCTTCCTCCTCCCATCTCTGGAATGAGAAGTATAAGTGTGAGTTGCTCCATCTACGCCAGTAACCCTTCAAATGAAGGTCGGAGAAGCGGCGTGGTGACAACATTTTCCCTCGGAGAGTTTTTCTACCTGCTGTCAAAATCGTTCCATCTTTTAATTGAACGGCTGAGGGGCGGAGTTGCGTGGCTGCATTCTAGTTCTCGTTGAAACAATATTAAACAGTGAATCTTCTAGTGCAACTTTGCTTTTCAGCCCTTCAATTGATCTTAATTAGGCAAGTTCGCTATATTTTTCAATGCAACTTGTGCATGACGTTGTTTTTCGAAATTGTTAAGCCTACTCTTTTTTTTAAACGCAAGAATGTTGTTGCTTAATTTAGAGATTCGTATGTCTTGGAATAGTAACAAAGCCCGTGCCAAGCTATAGTGTAAAATGTTCTGATAGTACTCTTCGTGACAAATTATTTTATGACTCTGTTTCGCCTTGTAGCCGGGGCGCTAGAATCTTGCTACCGTATCCACGGCGTGTCGTAGAAGGCGACTGATAGGGCGCCCCTTAGCCGAGAGTAGAATCGTGCTACCGTAACCCCTGCGTGTCGTAAAAGACGACTAAAAGGGGTGGGGCGAAGAGGCTAGGAATCCTTTTCTTTGTGAAACCCTTCCTATAAGACGGCAATACGAGCGGGAAAAGGAGAGGCTCACGCCGCTCTGAATCCTATTACGTGCTGTAGAAAGATATTGATGAGATTTTTGAGAGGAGGAAGTTAGATGAGTTGGCGCTGAGTGAGACAAAATTGAAAGGTAAGGGAAATGTGAGTTTGTTGGGGTAAGTGGAAGAAAGTCTGGTGTGGAGGAAGGTTGGGCACGAGAAAGTGTGATTTTGATATTGAGTGATCGGTTGGCTAGTAGCGTTACCGAGTTTGAGGAGGTGTCCTAAAGACTGATGTGGGTGAAAGTTAAGTTATGCGTAGAGAGATGGGTATTTGTGAGTGCATATGGTACAGGAAGTGAGAGGAGGGAGGAGAAGGAGGAGCAATTCTGAACTGACCTGAGTGAGTGTATTGCGAATTTTGGAGGTCAATTCAATGTAGTTGTACTGGGTGACCTTAATACGAGAGTTAGAGATGCAGTGGTGGAAAATGTGATAAGAGGGTATGGTTTTAGAAATGACAGTGGAGAAAACCTAATAGGTCTATGTATGGAGCAGGAGTTGGTGGTCGGGAACAGTTGGTTCAAGAAGCGAGATATCCGCATGTACACATGGGTAATGATGGCCCGTGGTGCAGTGATGGAGAGAGCACTGATGGATTTTGTGATGATTTCAAGGAGAATGGTGGGGAGGCTGCTGGATGTGCAGGTGTTGAAAGGGGAGGGTGAAGGAGTGTCCATCTGCTGGCGGAAGGTAAATTAAGAGTGGGGCAGAGGTGGAAGAGCCACATAAGAGCGGGAGGAGGAAGAGAGGTAGTGAAAGTGAGTGAACTGAATGTGAGACGCAGAGCGGAGGCGTTCCAACAGGCGTTGAGATAAAAATATGACAACGTGAGAGGACAGGATCTGAGAGATGTGGGGGAAGAATGGGAGACGTTAAGAAATGCATTGCTGAGATGTGCGAAGAATGTGTATGGTGCACGCCGTGTGGGCGGGTGCAGAAGGAAAAGATGAGTGGTAGAACGAGGAGGTTAAACTGGCGGTGGCACGGAAAAGAGGAGCGTTTGAGGAGTGGTTGCAGGTGAAGTCGGTGGTGGCATATGAAGGCTTTAAAGAGAGGAGAAACGAGGTGAAGCGTGTGGTGAGAACCAAAAGGGACGCTGATGCCAGGTGGGCAGACGGTTGTTCCAGAATTTTGAGGAGAGCAAAAAGATGTTCTGGAGAGAGATGACGAGGGTGAGAAAGGGAGAAACCGGAAAGGAGGAGGTGGGGATAGATGAAAACGGCCAGTTGTTGTTGGAAGAGGTGATGTACGGAAGAGGTGGGCTGAGTAATTTGAGGAGTTGTTGGATGTCGATGATGACAGAGAAGCTGACATTGGTGCTGTGGGTGGTGGTGCTAGGATGCCAGTTTCGGGAGAGAGACATGTGGCGGGCATTTCCAGGGAAGAGGTGCAGGAGGCGGTGGAGGTGATGAAAGCAGGGAAAGCCCCTGGTTTGGATGGCATTGCGACAGAGTGGCTGAAAAAAGGGTGGAGTAACGATTGGCAAATGGTTGGTGAGGTTACTGAACTTGTGTTTTGTGGCAGGCGTGTTACCAAACGAGCGGCGCAGTGCCTGCATTGTTCCGCTGTATAAGGGCAGAGGAGATGAAAATGAATGCTGCAACTCGAGAGGTATCAGTCTGTTATGTGTGGTTGGTAAGTTGTACGGGAGAGTGCAGATCAAAAGGATTAGAGACTGTGCGGACTGCGCAATTGGAGAGGAACACTGTGGTCTTAGAAGCGGTAGAGGGTGCGCCGATCAGATTTTTGCAGTGAAACAGGTCTGTGAGAAGTACCTTTCATTGGGAAGGGACGTGTTCTGTGCATTCATGGATCTGGAGAAGGCATACGACAGGATTGAGAGTGAAGCACTGTGCAGGGTGTTGCGTTTTCATGAAGTGCGCCGCCATTTGTTGCAAGCGGTGCAGAGTTTCTATGTTGGCAGCCGAGCATGTGTCAGAGTGGGAAGCGAGGTGAGTGATTAGTTCACAGTGAAAGTGGGACTGAGATAAGGCTGCATGATGTCTCCCTGGCTGTTCAACCTCTATATGGATGGAGTGGTCAGGGAGGTGAACGCGAGTGAGCTGGGTCGTGGCATGGAGCTGTTGGAAGCGAATGGGCGGAGTTGGCAGATGAGCCAGTTGCTATTTTCGGAGGATGATACGGCCCTGGCTGCTGATTCGGAGGGGAAGCTATGTAGGCTAGTGGCTGAGTTTAGTAGAGTGTGTGAGAGGAGGATGCTTCGAGTGGACGTGTAAAAGAAAAGTAATGAGATACTCGATGACAGTCGATGCGAGCAAAATTAGTGTCCTCCTAATTGGAGAGTTGTTGGAAGAAGTTCAGTGTTTTAAGTATGTGGGCTCCCTTGTGGAGAAGACTGAATTAGTGGAAACTTGGGAAGTCGCGAGTGAAGGAGGGGTGTAAAGTGCGTAACGAGCTGCAGGACGTTGGGGATGGAAGGAAAGAGAGAGCTGAGCTGTATGAGGGTGTCGTTGTGACAACTGTGCTGTACAGAGCTGAGACTTAGGGGTGTGAGAGCAGAGGAGAGAAGAAGGTTTAATGTTTTCGAGATGAAATGTTTAAGGAAGGAGCAGGCCTGGAGTGTCACTGAGAGATAGGTTCACTAACGACGTGGTCCGCATCAAAACGGGGATGGTGAAGAAATTTGAGGACAGAGTTGATTCGCGTGTGCTGAGATGGTTCTGGCACATGGTGAGGATGAATGTAGAGAGATTGGTGAAAAGGGTGTTGAAGTCAGAGGCGAGTGAACGTATGCCTAGAGGGAGAAGCAGGGGTTAGGAAGGAGAGACGTGAGTGTGGAGGTGGCGAGAGAGCGTGCACTGGATAGGCGTGAGTGGAGAATGATAGTGAACGGATGAATTTTGACGCTGCCCTGATGTGCTTTCCCGCCCTAGGCATATCGTTAAAAGACGGGATGGTCTTGGCCGGGGGAGGCCTGGTCATCATGACGGGCAGGAGTAAACCAGTCACGCTGTCGGGCCCTGCTGCCGACACTGACCTCGAACCGCACTGATGACCCGGAGGGTGTGTTGCAGGGTCCCGGGCCGGACCCTTTTGCGCTAAAGAGCAAATGTGTGCGAGTGTGCGTGTGTGAGAGTGTGAGGTACGCCTTGCCTTCGGCCTAGTGTCTGTATCTGTATCTGTATTTGTTAATGTGGGTGTGGCTTAGAAATAGCTTTGTTTTGAATCTAGCTCACCTGCATACATGTTCCAACTAGTTGCACACCTCCTGTTTTTGTGTTTGGGCTCATGGTGCTACTATTACCCCACTTCTGAGCGAAAAATTACTTAATGCTTCTTGCTGCCGCCAATTCTGTGTTTATTCACAAGTGTTTGGGAACATAGGCAAATTTTTATTATTTTGAGGCGTGTGGATGAAATGTACTATTTTTGAACTGACTTTTCTGTTGCCGTCTTACCTGCCTAGTTTATAGCCCATGCCCCTTACGATAACCCTTGCTCACCATAACTCTCCTGGCATAGTTATCTTCATTGTTTGAAGGGAACTGGTGTGTTCAGTAACCCTTACACACCCTAACTCTCCTGGCATAGTCACCTTCATTGTTTGAAGGGAACTGGTGTGTACAGTAACCCTTGCACACCCTAACTCTCCGGGCATAGTTACCTTCATTGTTAGAAGGGAACAGGTGTGTACAGTAACCCTTACACACCCTAACTCTCCTGGCATAGTTACCTTCATTGTTTAATTAGTTGCCTCCAATTTTCGCCCAACGAAATTAATTTGATTTACTCCTCTCTTGCTGCTTATTCTCTGATTTATCTCTCCATATCTTCTGCTTCTTCTTTGCTTATCCCATATGACCCCTCTTCTATTATGGGTACATAACTGAAAAGATATAAACCCAAATATAATTATT
>SDVV010033611.1:0-11278 GCA_016164225.1 Gammarus roeselii
TATAAATATATATATTTATATATATATATACTGTATATTGTGTCTATATATTGCTGTCTAATTAATGATAGGGGGAAATTGAGTTACAATTTGGGGATGCTTCGTATTTTATCCGTTTGTATCGTATAGTATATATTTATTTTGTTTAAACGATTGTTTTTTTTTGTGGGTAATTTATCTATATAATGTTATAGAATTAAAGATAGGGCTTATTTGACTAAGTCGGTTTGCCTCCTGGTGACTTGTACCTGGTTTATGGCTTGTACGGTGATTGGATTTGTGATTGTTTTGGGTTTCGTATTGTTATATTATTTGTACATAATATTTATAGAAACTGTATGGAATAATAGTTATGTAGTTTCCTCTCATGGATCTTATCACCTCGGGAGTAGCGGGATCGAATGGTCTTATGTCATTTTCTTATCACGAGTCCGTTTTTTCCTATGGATTGCTGTGGTGAGTATGCTTGTGTACTTGTTTTGTTCGTCATTTATGTATGTATTATTGGTAGGAATAGGCTTATACCCGAATTTTTGAAGGAGCGGTGGGAGTATGGGCTCTCCTAAGTAAAAGGTTCACTACGTCTCTGAATTTTATTATCTATCGCGCTCGCTCTTACCATGTTTTTTGTGATAGGGTCTTCTTTACTTATTTCAAGGATTATGGTATGCATATTCTTTGATCGGGTAGGCTAACAGCACAACGGTTGGCGTAGGCATAGTGGTGGTTTTATTTTAAGTTGTTTTATTCATTGTCATACTGTAGTGCTCGAAATCCTTACTAGGGTTCGGTGTTGATGTAGGATGTTTCTCTTGTTCGTAATTGCCATATGAATAAATGCTCATCAAATGTAAAATTTTAATCAAGGTTTCTGATTTTCAATAGAATTACTTCACTATATTTATTACATAGTTGGTGTTGTAAATCTGTTTGTTGTTATGTAATATTTTTTTCATTGGATATTTAAATGAGCGTTGATCGCCACCTCCCACGTCATGCTTATTTTAAGTTGGTTTTAGTCATAGGTAGACCGTATTGTTCAAAATTACTGCTAGTCTTCGGTGTTGGTGTAGGATGTTGCTCTTGTTTTAGCATGTCATATGCAAAAACGGTTGTCATCAGTAGCAATTTGTTATAGGTTTGTGATTTTTTTTTTCAATAGAACTGCTTCACTTCATTTGTTACAAGGCCTGTAATCTGGATCAGTTCACGTCATGTTAGGTTATTTTCTCGTTGGAATCTTATGTGAGTATAAAACGCTACCTCGTGGAGTTTTTTTTTAAGCTGGATTAGCCATTGGTAGACTAAAGAGTTCGAATTTTTCGCTAGGCTTAGCTATTGAGTGTAGTGTTTGAAAAAATCTAGAGTGTGGTGTTGATAAAGAATTTTGGTCACATTTTTTTGTATTCCATAGGTAAATAGGTCATCAACTGCAGCATTTTACTATCAGTTTTTTTTTTAACAGAACAACTCCACTTTTTTGTTACAAAGTTGTGTGTATGTATACTGCTTTTTATTCTGTTTATTGAGTGTATATATTTTGTGAACGTTTATGATATGTATATATTGTTATCTAATTATTGATAGGGCATAATTGACTCGCTCGGCTGGCTGGTGGCTGGCACCTGCTAGGTAACTTGTTGATTGTTTAATTTTAGGATTGTTTTGTGCTTTGTATGTTGGGTTTGTGTATGTTTGTAATGTGACTCATTATTTGAAGTTGGATTAGTCTTTTGTAGGCGGTAGTGTTCGAAATTAGTGATGAGGCTGGCTGTTGACTTTGGATGTTGTCTTGTTTTAGCTTACCATAGAACATAAATGGTGATCATCTCTATCATTTACTATTGGTTTGAGATTTTCAATAGAATAACTTCATTTTTATTTGTTACAAGGTCAGTATTGTGAATAAGTTTCACGTCATGTTAGGTTATTCGTTCGTTGGATATTTGTATGAGCGCATATTTCGTTTCATTTTGTTGTGGTGTTAGAATTTATTGTCAGCTTTTCGGAGTTCATGCAGGATTTTACTCCTGTTTCGGTTTACCTTTAGAGAAAATGGTCTTCCGCTGTAAGTTATTACTGTAGGAATATAATATTTTCATTCGATTATTTCTGTTTATATATGCTAAGAAATAGTTTTGTATATCCGTTCCAAGTATTGGTAACTTTTGAGTGTTGATGTAGAGTCAAGTTTGTCTGTAGAAAGGGAAAGATTTGCTGCTAAAGTATGTTTGTATATTGTGCATAAGCTGATAGAAAACGAGAATATACCAACAATATCGTTGGTGGACTTATTTAAATTATCACAGTGATGTCATCATTGTTGGTATATTCTCGTTCTCTATCAGCTTATGCACGGTTACTGTGCTATATATACAAGCAACACAGTGACAACAGAGGATCGTGTTAGTCTAGCCAAACAGTACAAAGTGCACAAAAGCTTGATCACAAATTTTGTTGTGTTGGATGGCCTAGTGCACTGCGTGCTGGTCTCACATACCAGCGACGTCGGGTTCGATTCCTGGCTGCGGACTAAAGGTTTTTCCGATGATGACATCACTGTGATAATTTAAATATTTTCTGTTGAATCAGTTGAATCAGTGACGCACGACTTTTGCAATTTGTCAACATTATCGTCTCAACGCAGATTTTTCTAGTTTTTCTCTCTCCTCTCCTTTGATTATTAAATATCCCCTTTCCTTTCTTTATAATTCATTCACGTCATTGCCTGGTTTACCTTTTTTTCTATTAGATTTGTTCCTTATGTTTAGGCTTTCTAAATAAAACCAGCATCCACTTTGCTTTTCACCTGTGACCCCCATCGACTAATCTTCTTTTTTTATCCAGTGACTAAATGTTTGCGATAAGATATAGTCAAACTTATCGAATTTTTCCAAACCAAACTATCAATTATTCGAGGTTTCATACTTAAGCATGATATTTATTCATTGATTTTATGCTGTATTCATATCGAATCTCTCCATTTGGCTCTTTATTTTACCATTTCATCAGCATAAACACACTCCACTCACAAATTTTGATTATGAAATAGCGCATATTTTTCATGCGTAGTCTATATGAATGTGATCAGCGATTCACACCCTATACCACTTCCACACAAACACCCAGCCTGTTTCTCGCTGCCTTGGGTATCACTATCCTTTTGTTTTTGTTGGTTATCCTCACCCGTCTCAAAACCTGCCATCAATACACCCTGTGCGGGCTTACGCCTATTATTTGCTCTTTCATTCCTATCATTTTCAAATTCTAGTCAATGGCGGCATTTGAGACGGCGCCACAGACTGCTATAGTGGTTCTAGTTTCAGATAATTTTTCTTTTATGCAAATGACACAAACTCCCGTTATGTCACTCGCATTACAATTCCGCCAAATCAAGATAGACCGCATCGTTCTACGACGGAATCACAACTTCAATTGCACGATAATGAATCTGAGTCTGATTTAAAACTTACCCATCTGAATCACATCTAAAACATTTATCCCTTATAATTATATGGCAATGTTTAACCTGTGGTGACCGCCATTTTGAGCTCGCTTCAATAATTGAATCATTTTTTTCTACCGACTTGGCCGTAACTTCGTCAGCTCCGACTATTCCGTTCACGTATAGTCTGTAGGAATAGAATTCCTACAGCTGATGGTCCTCCTGCAGCGGATGACCATTTTCTCTTAAGGTAAGCCGCAAACGGGAAAAATCCCATGTCAACTCTTAAAGCTGACAATAAATTCCAACAACACAAACAAAATAAAGCAAAATATTCGTTCAAACAAATATCAAATAACAAATCTACAGTAAATGATATAGATGATGCCCATTTGTGTACCATGGTAAGCAAAAACATGACCAACATTCTGTGTCAACAGCTAAACCTAGCATTAATTTTGAACACTTCCGTCTACTAATGACCAATCTAACATAAAAACTTGAGTTACAATACAAAACATACACAGACCCAGCATACACTGACCCAGCATACAAAACACAAAACAATCCTATAATACAACCACCAGCCAGTCATCAAGCAGATGCTAGCCACCACCCAGCCAAACGAGTTCATTATTTCCCATCTGTAATTAGACAACAATATGTACATATACTTACACAAAATATATACACTTAATAAACTAAAAATAAGGAAGTATACAATAGAAATATATACAACCTTGTTACAAATAAAGTGGAATAATTCCGTAAAAAATTACAAAGCCTATAGTAAAATATAACAGCTGATGATACATTGTTCCTAAGGAAAACAGAAAATCTAACCAAACTCATGTATCGACAGCGAACCCTAGAAAAAAATTCGTTCACTACTTTCAATAGATAAGCCTAGCAATAATTTCAAACTCTATAGTCTACCCAATAACAAATTCAACTTAATAAATACGTTCTGTGGAATAGCGTTCCATGCTCATACAAATATTCAACGAGAAAATAACATAACATGACGTGAATCTGATCCACATTACCAGCCTTGAAACAAACCCATAGTAAATCACAAACAAATAAACCCATAGTAAATTGCTACAGATGAGAACCAACTAGAAGACAACAACAGGCCTATTGGCCCAAACTAGGTTGCCTTTTGATAGCAAGAGGATTAGTACTGAAGTAGAACGTCTATGAGAGTTTCATGTGCCATTTATGTTTTTATAACTTCAAGAAAGGGAACGGTTTAGCTATCTATCGGCGATTTATGTAGAACTTGTTGAGCGGTTACTTAAACGCGTCGATTGTATTGCTGTTTACAATTTCCGCTGGAAGTTTGTTCATCTCTTCGACAACTCTATACGTGAAGAAACTGCGCGCGATGTTGAGTGAGAAATGTTGCCCAACGATTTTGAATCCATTGTTCCTAGTCACTCCGTTCGTATCTAGAGTGCAAAAGCTCGCTCAGTAGACGTTTTCCTTACCCTTCATAGTCTTCCACACTTCGATCATGTTACCTCTGGCTCGACGTTTCTAGGGCGAATAAAGATTGAGCACACGTAGCCTGTCTTCGTACGATATATTCCGCAGCGAAAGGATGAGTTTGGTAGCCCTGCGTTGAACCTTCTCTAATTTAATGATGTTTTTTCTAAGATACGGAGACCAGAATTGAACGGAATACTCGAAATGCGGTCTAACAAATGCATTAAATAACTTGAGCATACTTTGTGGGTTTTTATACGAGATAGTGCGGGATATCGTACCTAGCATTTTGTTGCCTTTCTTGGCAGCATCGTTACATTATTTGCAAATTTTTAAGTCGTTACTTATGAAGACACATAAATCTCTCTCTTCGGTGACAGGAATGAGTTTCTTTCCTTACATTGAATATTTGTGCTTGCAGTTATGAGGACTTATGTGCATAACTTTACATTTGTCTACATTAAATTTCATTTGACACTTTTCTGACCAATCAACAATTTTGTTCAAGTCTAGTTGAATCTGCTGACACTCTAGTTCAGTTTACACTCTTCCTCCTATCTCAGTATCGTTTGCAAACTTGCTTATGTCTGCGAGTACATTGTTATTGAGATCGTTAATTATTATTATAAAGAGAACTGGACCTAACACGGATCCTTGAGGGACGCCGCTTGTAACATCACCCCAAGGGGAGGAATCTCCGTTAAGTACAACTCGCTGCCGTCTGTCCGTAAGCCAGCATTTTATTCAGCGGTTAAACTCGCCTCGAATGCCGATTCTGTGCAATTTACTAACTAGGCGCTTGTTGGGGACTTTATCAAAGGCCTTTTGAAAATCATGGTAAATGATGTCGATCAGATAATTTGTGTCGTGGATTTCAATTATATTCTTGAAAAAGGTAGCAGGTTCGTAAGACAGGAACGGTTGCGTCTGAAGCCATGCTGAGAGTCTCCAATCAATTTGCTTAATCCTAAGAATTCTGTAATTTTATCTGTTACCAAACTTTCCATCAACTAAGACTAATTGAACGGTAATTTCCGGGACATAATTTGTATTTTTTTCAATTGAGGTAACATTGCCCTCTTTCCATTTAGAGGGTCAGGTGTCATTTGTAAGAGATCGGGGGAAAATGTTTGATAAATGTTCGGCAATTTCGTTCCTAGTCCCATTGAGAGTTTTGGGATGAACTTAGTCTTTACCTGGAGATTTTGTGACTTACAATTTATAGAGGTATTTAATAACTTTGGCGGGGGAAAAGTTCACTGCGTTGAGGGCTTCAATTTGTCTTTCCGCTATGATATCCTCAGGATTAGGAATATCCTGATTC
The DNA here is from genome assembly GCA_016164225.1 of Gammarus roeselii. Classification (NCBI taxonomy): domain Eukaryota; kingdom Metazoa; phylum Arthropoda; class Malacostraca; order Amphipoda; family Gammaridae; genus Gammarus; species Gammarus roeselii. The sequence goes on from SDVV010033611.1 coordinate 6,258, forward strand.
TTTAACGTAAATACAGAACAAACGTATTCATTAAGTTGGTTACTCATTTTGGTGTCGTCCATTCCTAGCTCACCAACATCGTTCTTGAGAGGACCAATTACGGATCTTAATTTTTTTGCTCGAAATATAACTAAATAATGGTTTCGGATTAGTTATGTTATTGGCGATAACTTCTTTTTCATAATCTTTCTTCTTACGTCTCTGGACCCTCTTTAGATCTCTTGTGCTGATGTTGTATTCGTTTTTTGCTACATCGTCATGTGGATGCTTCTGTTTTATCGAGTGCTTTGCTTTTTTCGTTACTGAAGGCGCTGCAATTCTCTTTACCAGTACTTAGGCTGAATGGCTGCTGTTCGCCTGTTTTTGCGCGGGATATGTTCATATTCAAGATTTTTAAGTGCACTCAAGAACTTTTCCAGCGATTGGTCAACATCATGTCCGAGGGTTATATATGCTGACGCCATTGACTCTCTTAAGCCGTCAAAGTTAGCTAATCTAAAGTTAGGGACTTTTTCGCAGTTTGTGGACATTTTCAACTCGAGCTTGATCAAAAAACGGATACAGTCGTGGTCGTTAGTCCCGAGTGGTTTGCCCACTTCGACGTTCGTGACATGAAAGTCGCTTGCACTAAATAGGAGATCAAGACTATTACTACTTCTTGTAGGTGTCTTCACTATTTGAGTCATGAACTTATCATCTGCAAAATCAATCAGACGTTGGCCGGTGACAGTGCATATGCCTGTTTCCCAATCAATGTCAGGGATATTGAAGTCTCCCAGAACAATACTGTGTTTCGTTGTGACGACATCGACGAGGGTGTTGTTAAGATCGATATCATCTGCAACTTTGCTTTTTGTGGGACGATAGAAGAGAGTGATTAGACATTTTATATGTTAACCGACTACTTGAATTGATACTATGTCGTGTCTTTTGGTTGGAATAGTGACTTCTAATATTTGCAGAGTGTTTTCACGAGAAACAGCACTCCACTGCCCTCTCGGCCTTGTCTATCTTTGTGAAATAGTGAGTAACCGGAGAGAGAAAATTCGACTAAATAATGCCTGGTGCTCACATTCATCCACGATTCCGTGATTGCTATTATGGCGATACTTCAACTCATTGCAAGGATACCTAATTCTTCGATTTTGTCTTGGAAACTTCTAGCGTTCGCATAGTAATATTTGAGGATACCGTTAGTCACATGAACATGATTTTTTTTACTTCTACTGCTTCTATTTTGGGGGCTTGTGTCGGAGCCAAGACTGTCGTTTTCGTTTACACGGTTGTACTAGCGGAGCAGCGACCACTGCCTCTAACTCGGACTGGATTGAAGACAGGAACTGTTTTGCTAGAACCTGCGGTGATGTTTTGAGGGGCTCTTGTATTGGTTGTGTAACTAGTGTTGGCACGGGTGGTGGCCGTTGGGTCATCTCGTCGGGCACTGCTGGCGGAGTTGTGGATTGGATATCGGGTACGCTTTTTTGCTTATTTCCGGTGGCAAAACCAGCACCGATGTTTTCAAGGATGTTTTCGAGGGTATCGAGCTTATACGTGTTTATGCGAGCCTTGTTGGTGATTCTGTTGAAGTTATAGTACTTTGGATCGATCATCGTATCCCAATGATCAGAGAACATCGTATCCCAATGTTCACGTTTGAACTTTTGACATTGGTTAGCATGGTTTTATACCTTTTCCATGTCGATTCCTTCTGCGACATGTCTTTATTTCCGACTTGTAGTATAATTCGTTTTGAAGAATGTATCTTTTCCTTTTCGATTATGCCTTTGACTACGTCGATTTTCAAGTCTGTTTTGCCAAATATTTCCAGTTGAATTCTCCCTTTTCGCCGATTTAATTTGAAGGTGGTGACATTATAATCACCAATCACAATAATGTCCTGTTTTCTGGGAGTCCATTTCATCGGGCAATGCATCAAAACGGTTACATGTGTTGGTTCGGATGTGGTGGGGTTGTGTCACAACGTGTGTTGCCTCGTCCCAGCAAGGCTGCCTCCTGCTTACTTTAGTTGTGCACGGGGCATCGCTATCTCTGACTGTGTTTTCCATCGATTTGATGCGGTCATTTGTCTCTGCGTCAAGAGCTGAACGCTTCTTGGCCAATTCGGAGTCTGGGTGCAATTCAAGTTCTTTCGCCTAATTTATGGTGGCCTCAGCAGTTTCTTTGACTGCTGCTAGTTCACTGTTCTTGAGATCTTTGAATTTGTGGAACTGTTTCAACACGTTTTCCAATTTTGATTCAACAGCTAGCAACCGGGTATCCGTGTTGACTGTCTTTGTTTTGGACGAGTCATTGGAGGCATGACTGAGTGTGCCTTCACTTGTTTGATTTCCTCTGTTTGTTCTTTGATTTCCTCTGCCTGTCTGCCTGTTTCCCATTTCCCATTTGGGGGACTGCTGCGCAGGTTTCTGGCAGGGTTAGAAGAACTATCGAAAAACATCAGTTTGGCAGCGTACGATCGGCCGCATATGCCACATGCTAGCTTAACCTGAGCCATCATGGGGAGGGAAAGAGATTCTGGTGGGAAAATGGACCTTATACATGAGTTCTATTTTTGCTATCTCTTGTAGACAGCAGATATAAATGTAATAACTATAATTATATGAGGGGTGACAATTCTATCGACGATTCGAATATGGAATTAGAACACGTTTAATAATACAATGCCAGTCGGATGTGCGTTATCGTCGGATGCGCGTCAGCGAGAGGTTACTGTCTTTTGCGGGATTAAGTTGGTACTAAAGCACTGATTCTACCTAATACTAGTTACCTATGGTTTTGTTACAGAAAACCGGCTACATTTGACAACGAAAAAATCGGATTACTAATAATATCTTAGAATATAGTTTATACTGGTATAGATATACATGTAACGCATGCACAGCTAAAATATAAGAAACGAACTAGAGCGGCATCCTAACAGTGCGTTAGTCTGAAGTTGCAGATGGAGTAGGTCTCTTGAAAGATTTGTTCCTGATCATCACAACATCACAATATCAACACAAGAGTTACACCCAACAAGTACGATCTTTTTTATGCCTAGTTTGGTGAGTTACACATAATACTTGAAATGCCAAATATAGTGGGTTACACATAAAACTTGAAATGCCTAGTTGGCTGGGTTACACTTAACACTTGAAATGCCTAGTTTGGTGGGTTACACATTACACTTGAAATGCCTAGTTTGGTGGGTTACACATAACGCTTGAAATGCCTTGTTTGGTGGGTTACACATAACACTTAAAATGCCTAGTTTGGTGGGTTACACATAACACTTGAAATGCCTAGTTTGGTGGCTGAAACCTAACACTTGAAATGCACAGTTTGGTGGGTTACACATACCACTTGTAATGCCTAGTTAGGTGGATTACACATAACACTTGAAATGCCTAATTTGGTGGGTTACACATAACACTTGATATGCCTAGTTTGGTGGGTTACACATAACATACACATAAAACTTATGATGCCTAGTTTGGTGGGTTACACATAACACTTGAAATGCTTAGTTTGGTGACCTGACATGAAACGAATGTATAATACAAACCATGCAACAGATGTAGTGATGTAATTATATTTAAAAAAAATCCATTCTATAGTAAATTGCAACAGATGACGACCACTTTTTTCCTATCGCATGCTGAAACATGAGAAACATTCCATATCAACACCTAACCCTAGCAGTAATTTGGAACAATACAATCTACTTATAACTAAACCTAACTTTTAAAAATCAAAACATAGTAAGTAGCGATCAATGATCATACAAATATCTAACGAAAATAAATAAACAATGACAACAAACCGATTTACAATACCAACCATGTAACAAATACAGCGAAGTAATTTTATTAAAAATCAAAAACCTTTAGTAAAATGTTTCAGTTGCTGAGCATTTGACCCAATGGCAAGCTAGAACACGAGCAACATCATATAGCAACATCGAGCTCTAGTAATAATTTCGGACCCTACAGCATGTTAATGACTTATCCAACTGAAAAAATCGATTTACAATACAAATCATACTGCAACTCATAACATAAAACCATCACTATACCTACGCTAACCGTTGTGCTGTTAAACTACCTGAATAAAAAATATGCATAAAATAGTCCTTACAATAAGTAACGAAGACCCTGCCACTCCAATCCCCAGGAAAAAACTGATTGCAAGATTTAGAAAAAAGGTTAGAGCAAGAGCGATAGATGAAAAAAAATCCAGGGGCTTAATGAACCATTTGGCCAGGAAAACCCTTTACCCCCATCCCGCCTCGAAAAAATGAAGTATAAGCCTATTCCTACCAGTAATAAGTAAATTTATAATCAAGAAAACAATAAGTAAACAAGCATACTCAAAACAGCAATCTATAAGAAAACTGACTCTCGTGATAAGAAACCAAGATAAGACCATTCAAACCAGCTACTTCCGTCGTGACAAGGTCAATGAGAGGAAACTACCTAACTATTATATCATACAATACCTATAAATATTACATACACAAAACAATTCCAAAACCAATCTCCATCCCAGCCACCCATCTGCAATTAGATGACAATATATAGATAAAATATACAGATACAGATACAGACACTAGGCCGCATCCCCCAGAAAGGGGGGTGGCCGACGGCAAGGCGCACCTTACACCCTCATACGCTCACACTCACACAACTTAGTCCTTTTGTGCTAAAGGGTCCGGCCGGTAGCCCCTCAACTTACACTCTGGGTCCCGAATGCACCGAGGAACCGTCGTCAGCAGCAGGGCCCGACAGTTTTCGCTGGTTTACCCCCGCCGCGTCATAATGGCCGGGCCCCCCCCACCCACGGCCATCCCGACAGCGGGATGCCCAGGGCGGGAAAGCACATCAGAGCAGCGACAAAATCAACCATTCACAACCATTCTCCACTCACGCCTGTTCATTGCACGCTCTCTCGCCACCTCCACATTCATGTCTCTCCTTCCCAACGCCTGCTTCAGACCCTCCATCCACTCAAACTTCGGTCTA
>SDVV010033612.1:0-11278 GCA_016164225.1 Gammarus roeselii
ACAGGGTGCTAAAAATCAAGAAGAAGAAACTTTGACAGTAGGTCAGAGCACCCAGAATAAAGACTTGTTCAAGGTCCCCAAAACAATTAACTACCTAGTTTTCCAGATACTGATGTGTCAAGTAATAAGTCACAATCTAATTTGAAGATGGAATGTGACCTACAAATTAGTGCAGAACGTATTTTTGTACTCTTGGAATGTGATCAACTTAGCTACCTTCTCATTTTGTTTCAAGGTATGAAAAAGTAATTCAGATAAAATAAGAGCCCAATGGAACAACTTGTAGGAATAGCTCAAAGATGGGGAAGTTTCTGATACTCAGAAGAAGCAGTTGCCCTTTCATTTTGCATGCTACTCATACTAGATGAGTTTTTGTGATAAACACATAATTTCAACTACTAAGAACATTGATATTTTCACCAATAATCATACACACAGCAATCTGTCAAGTGGTTCATAACCAATCTATTGTCTAGATTCCATTGTTTTGCAAAATTTCCACTAATTCATATAGCAGACATGTTCAGACTTGTTTGTTGGGACTGACTATGCTGACTAAGCAACCCTGTTGCAGCAGTATATTGTTCAATGGTTTGAGACACTGTTCTCAGTAATACAACTGTTTGAGTTAGCTCTCTTGATTTCCAAATTCTAAGTCAATTTTTGTAAAATTGCCGGCTGTCAATTGATGCAAACGGAGCTTTTCTTGAATGCGAGTGAAGGGGTGGTTGGAAGCATCACAATTCAAGCACAAAAGAGAAAGAGGGGGCAAAAAACTGTTTGTTACTCCAGAACTCACAGAAACTTTAGATCCAACTCAAGTGTCAGACCGCATGGCTGTTCTTGTTAGAGCAGAAACTGCCAAAAGCTTGGGACAGAAGATTGATGAACTTGCTCTAAACAGACTCAATTTGTCAAATCAGAGTAGAACACAGAGGCCACATATCTGGAGACATGAAGGCAGAGTTTTGGGGTCATGTTCACCTGGTTGTTTCCTGGGACAACGATCTGTCACCTGATCTAATCAGAAATGAGGTGGTCACTGCCTGCCAGTACTGTTTTAAAGAAATAAGTTTCTCAACTACCAACAGTTGATAAGCTTCCATATGGAAAAAACGAGGCTCAGGCTTTCTCACCTTGGTTGCCCCAAGACAACCCCACACCCCAATAAGGCCAGAGTGCAGAGCACGACAGGAGGCACAAATGCCACAGCACGCGAGACTGCAAAGACCGGCAAAACAATGGAGCAGAAAAAAAACTAGAAATTTATGCTTCAGGCAACTGATCATACAGCAGTTCTGTTGGTCATAATATAAAACATACACACACATATATATACATACATACACATACACACACATATACATATACACTAAAAAAAAACATACATGCTGACACACGCATCCCTACAAATAAATCAAACTTCATCAGCCTAGTCAAAATCTAAAAATTCCTCGTACATCAGATCAGCAAGGGCTTGCTTATAGCAAGTGATATCTGTCAACTGCACCATGTCAGCAGGCAAACCATTCCACATACCAAAACATCTCACACTGAAGGACCTACTGCAGACATCAGAGGAGCAAGGAGAAAACGCCAGCTTCAGCCCATGACCTCTAGTACCAACTCTTGGAGCCAAAGAAAACATGGTTAGCAAATCCTCCGAGTTCCCATGCAAAATTTTCCAATATTTGATCAGGTGTGCCCTAAGAAGCCGGCCCACAATGGAAAACAAATCCAGGCTCCTCAAACGATCCCCAGAGTCCATGCCAGAAAGTCCATCAATGTTTTTAGTCCATCTCCTCTGGACAGACTCCAGCAGCCTGCAGTCCCCACAATATCCAGTGTTCCAAACGCAGGATGCATACTCAATAAGGGGACGAATATGCAAAACATATGGGGACAGCATAAATTCCAGTGACCTGCAAACAGCTGATCTCAACAAACAGTTGGCCAACCCACCAGCCTTTGCAGCCACCACACGAATATGATGGTGGAATCGGAACTGGTATCTACACTGACACCCAAGTCTCTGTGTGTAGGGACAAACTTCAACACTCTGCCCTGCAGGACGTACTGGTTAGCTGGAACCAAAGCATCAAAATAAATAGGACCTCTAAAAAAATGCAGCACAACACACTTATCTGGATTCAGTCCTAGGTTCCACAACCGTGCAACTGAGTCAACTGCATCCAACCCCTTTTGCAGTGATTGGACACCTTGAGCGGCAGACTCAGTGTCCTTACGCGAGTATCCCAAGTACAACTTGTAGTCATCAGCAAATGCTTTGAACTTGCATGAGAGACCACTAGAGATGTGATTAATATAAATCAGGAACAACAGCGGCCCAGGGACAGAACCCTGAGGCACACCACGTGTCACAGCAACTGGGCTGCTCATGCTGCCATTCACACAAACACTTATCACTCTGCCAGAGATGAATGCAGAGATCCAGGCTAGCAAAAAATTACAAACGCCCATGGATTCCAATTTGGACAAGAGCACAGTATGACACCACATCAAATGCCTTTGAGAAATCCAGAAAACAACATCCACAATACATCAATCATCAATCCACCTTCCAACATCATCACAGGTCAACAGCAATTGGTCCTCAGTGCTACGGCTTCTCCGAAAACCATACTGATGAGGTGATAAAATATTATTGCTTCCAAGATACTCAGTCAAACGTGATACAACCATTCTCTCCATTGATTTACAGCAAACTAATGTCAAGCTCACAGGCCTGTAATTCAGAGGATCAGTGTGGGACTTGGCCTTGAATATTGGTACAACCAACAATCTGCTCTAGGCTTCAGGGACCATCCCGGTCCTCAATGACTTTTGAAAAATCAAACAAAGAGGGAGGGAGAGCTCAACAACACAGTTCCTTAGCAGATGTGGATGGAGGCTATCTGGACCCACACTGGAAGTGGGATCAAGAGCCGAAAAGACACGTTGGACCTCCAACCTAGGAAAGTCAACATCCCCCAAACTTCCCGCTATGAACTAGGAAGGGGCTGGGTGGGTTGGAACTGCACTAACAAAGACTCCTGAAAAAAAGCAGCAAAGACTTTGCACATCCTACCAGGATCTTGCACTATCTCACCCGTCGGCAAGCAAAGAGGACCCACAGCTGGACAACCAATCTTTTTATTTCTCACATAAGCATGAAACAGCTTACGTTATCAGGCGTTTCTCACCGTGTTCAGTAAATTAAACTTGTTATCCTTCCTGGTGTCAATGGATAAGTTTCTATAGTGCCTATTCAGCTCACTAAATATGTGTAATCTCTCAAGAGCACTGGCTGAGTTGCAACTTTCTGCCCCTCTGACCAGCTTGTATGCAAGTCATGCCTCTGACCTCTCTCAAGCAAGAGCAAAGGGTGCCCTCATAGCCCATGGGGGGCCAGAACGAACAGGCTTGAGAGATATGAACTTATCAATGAGGGACAACAAGACAGACTGAAGAAAGGAAAAATCTTCACACACCAAAGAAAAGGTATATTCTAGCCCCCAGTCAATCAGGGACAGCTCTGACATTCTGTCATAATTCCCCTTGTGCCAAATACGTCTTTTCTCCACAGCCACCTGCTCCAGCCCATCCCCACTGAAGATATACTCCAGCACAACAGGAGAATGTTGGCAGCAAGGCAGCAGCGGTAACACCAACACCTCACCAACACTATCATCCTCAGATGTAAAAAGAAGATCCAGTATATTGTCAGAGTAGAAATGTAGGCCCTTACCCACTGCAAAAGTACAAGAGATGAGAAACAGTCTAAAAATTGCATGTCAATTGGCTGGATGTAGCCACCAATAAGGTCCAAGGACCAGTCAATTGTTGGTGAATTAAAATCACCTGCAATGATCATCTCCTTGCCAGGGCAAAAGTTCAGTAAAAAGTCCATCAAGCTGGTATTCTCTAAAATTGTATAAGAAGGAGGCAGATAAACAGCCATAATCCTCAAGTCAAAATCAATTAGGTGCACAACCACAACATAAGGAATGGGCACCTCAAACACCAAAAATGCAATGTCCTTATGCAGGAACGGCAGCGATCCATGCTTCCAAGCTGTGACATCCGTGTCTCCCCTGACAGAACTGTTGTCAGCAATGTTGGTGAAGGATGATGTAACAGAAGGTAACAACCATGTCTCACTAACAGCCAATACATGAATACCCTGTTTCAAAATTAAATTTGAGATAAAATCGACTTTATTAGCTAGTGAGTTGACGTTTACATGGCCAACTTTTAATAAATCAAAATCACTTACAGGACTGCCGGAGCTCAGCGCAGGAGAAAATTCAGATCATTTGACCCAGCTACCCCACCAATCCGCTTAGGAGCACCACCACCACCACCCCGACCAGTCACTGCAACATCACGACTGGCCGCAGCCCCAGAGCCATACACAACAACACCGCAACCATCGGCATCAGAACCGTGACAAGCCGCCGGCGGACCACAGTCAGACAAAGTAACACTCCCACCAGCTGCAACAACACCACCACCCTCCGCAGCAACACTACCAGCTGCAGCATCACCACGACCAGCTGCCGCAGCACTACAACCAACTGCAGCAGCACCACAACCAGCTGCAACAGAAGCACCACGACCAGCTGCAGCAGCACCACGACCGGATGAGGAAGCAGCCACAGCAGAAACATCACAACTAGCTGCAGCAGCAGCACCACAACCAGCTGCAGCAGCAGCACCACGACCAGCTGCAGCAGCACCATTACCAGCTGCAGCAGCAGCACCACAACCAGCTGCAGCAGCAGCACCATGACCAGCCGCACTAACACCACGACCAGCCGCACCAGCACCACGCCAACTGCACCAGCACCACAACCAGCAACACCAGCAGCAGCACCACGACCAAAAGCAGTGCGGGTCACCACCCTGGCATAGCTGCCTCTACCTGCAACACCACACCAGCACCACAGACTACAGCCAAACCAGCCCCACACTCCTCCCCCGCCCACAGCAGGCTCCTCCTTATGAACAACTCCTGGCGTTGTTTGTACATAAGATCCCTCTGGACAAATACGCTTCCACACCCATCCATACCTTTCAATTTCCTAGCATTCAACAGAATCTCACTCTTTTCACTGTTGTCATAGATCGTTGCTCTGAACATTCCAATCTGTCCATTTACTCTATGGACCTCATGCAAGTCACATTCAGACCCAATCAGACGTCTCACCACGTCCTGAAAACCAGTCTTTACATCACCCACCGTCTCACCAAAGCCTCTTAAAATTACATTCTGTTTGCGTTCCATCTGCTCCTGGACCTGCCGCACCTCTTCCCAAACAACTTCATTAAGATGGGTGGACCTGGGAATATGCTCAGGTGCAGCCTGCTCAGGAGCATGAGGTGCACAATCGTGGTTCTGGGCAGCCTGTGTACTGCTCATCAGCCCTTGAACCTGGGAACACAAAGCACCAACCATGACAACCAGTTGACTAAAGGCAAACTTACCAACTAGGGAGTCAATACTGCCAACAGAAGTTCTCTTATCATGTTGGCTACACCTGCACTGAATGCAATGATAAGTAATGGCAGGTCCTCCATCCTCCAGAAGTCCATCAATTACACCTCTCTTCAGACCCACACACTCTGAGACTGGGTGAAAAAAACACCACAGTCACGACATTCAATAGACTTTACAGTCAAGCGGCATCCACAATGAGCACAAAGTTCCCTTGAATTATCCGCGCCATCACCAGCCTCATCCTTTGCAGAACTGCTGCCCCAAACACCAGCAACAACCTGCCCACCAAGCACCCCGGAAGCACCAAAATCAAGGCAGTCATTGAGCTCAACGAAAGGTGATTTTGGCATTGATTCCTTTTCTTGATGGATCCCGCCCTCCTCTTGCCGGATCCCGTCCTCCTCTAGCAAGATCTTGTCACTTTCTGCAACCGCAGCAACAGGATAGGGCGCCGCACCAATAGCTGCACCAGACTCCTTCACAGGTGTTGAGGAAGCAGCCATACTTGGAGCTAGCTGGTCAACATCCCCAAAACTGCAACTGGCCAGCTGTGAGGGCCAGGGGCGAAGGAGGGCTGAATTCATCGGCAGCTCTAGATCATACCGTTTGTTGTAGCCCACAAAATGAATTGTTAGTTTGAACTTGTTTCAATCAACTTTTTCAATTATGCTCTTGAAGAAGCTTCCTGCTTTTTCATCAAACACCTCCACAAACGTACCTTTCATGAAGAGGACTCCTGACTTAGAACAGTTTGTGACTTTGGACCTCATAATAATGAGGGAATCGCTCAACTCATCCTCACGGCAGCGAGCAGTCAACCTCCTTGTCCAATCAGCTTGGATGCTTGGAGCCATGGGATTTTTTTTCCAGATTGTTTTCCCAGCACAGTAGCAGCCAAGGCAATTAAGTTACCCAATTCAAATATTTTTCTGGTCTAGCAGTTAGTATTTGTTATGGAAACAATTTCAATTTCGTTTGAATTATCATTATATTAAGTTTGAATTATCATTCATATCAATATAAACTAAGAACCACCACTCTTCGCTCCTCATACAGTAAAACGTGGTAAAGGGAACAGCGAAAGCTGGTAAGACTCTAAATAGTTCACTAGCTTGGCAGCAACAATCCACTCCATCAATTTGCAAGAAACAGAGGTGAGGCTAACAGGACAATTGTCAAGGAGATTGTATCTTGATTAGTAATTAAAAATTGGAATAGCCAATGGCTCCAAAGACAGCTACTGCTGTCTTTGGAGCCATTGAAGACTGGGGCATAGCTGATAGCATCCGAGCTATGTGATTTGACACGACCAGATCTAACACTGGTTGGATTGCTGGTGCATGTGTCCCCTTAGAACAGAAGCTTGAAAAGGAGTTCTTGTCACTGGCTTGCAGGCATCACATTGTAAGTGTGTATGGTAGTCACATCTTCTCCATAGGTTCCACACTTCAAATGCTCAAAAGGAACCTTGGGGCTGTGGTCCAAACTGCTGTGTTTGAACCAGGGATTGTAGCTGATAATGTGGCAAGTCTAGTGGAAGACATAAAGCAAGGCACCATCAACTATGCCAACAAGCATCTTGAACACGGTCAGCCGAGCGATGATTGTCAACAATTCTTGGAACTTGTTATCATCTTGCTCGGTGCTACCTATGCTTGAGGTGTGCAATTTATGTTAACAGGAGCAACACACCACAAGCTGAAGAATGTCCAAAGTCATATGCAGTCATAAGATCTGGATGTTCAAGGCTCAGTTTAAACTGACTCCTGCAGAAGAGAGGATTACGTGATGTTTGTGCTTGTTTGTCAAACGTGTCTACCTGAAAGCCTGGACCTCAACACCTCAAGCATCAGGTGCTCCTTATAGTAGCCTACTGCTGCTGAAGTGACTGCTTGAATCCTCATCAATCCATTCAGCCATCTCAAAGTCAAAATCACGCAAAATAGCCAATCACTTGTGGTACTTGTCACAGGAACTTGTTATTTTGGCGTTTTTTGTTAGTCGAGTCAGTTTGCCAACCAAGGACTTATAGTGATTGCAATGCAGAATGAAGAAGACTAAGATCAGGATCATCAGGATCACTGTTGCTCTTCATTATTTCAGAGACAAGAACTTGGAAGATTGTGTCACAGCAAAGTCAGTGACACTGACTAGAATGATGGAACTTTCAAATGGATTTCTTTTGATTTGTCCGGAGTTGTGGGAGTACAGAGACAACTACAAGCAGGCTGCAGAAACAGTAGTCTCTCTTAAAGTTGTCAATGACCACGCTGAACGTGGAGTGGCACTCGTTCATGAGTACAGTAGTTTAATACTTGTGATGAAACGCAGCTGCAAGTACTGCTACACAGTGTTTGAGGACCATCTCAGAATGTGCCCCAATAGCAGGAAACTGACTCTCTGGGCTGCAATTAAATCAATAAATGTAGAGGTAGCTGGACATTGTCAGACCGATACTATGAACTCTGTCCCGAACTGAACATAACAATCACAATTAATGTTTCCAAAAAATATATTGTTTCAATATATTAAGATACTTGTAATTCATTGAATTTTTATTTTTTTCTGTAACCTTTGAAACTCATGAGCTACCCCCAAACATAGGAATTCATTACTCTAACCTTTTAGATAGTGTTTCTTTATCATAAAGAACCGATTTGGGGGTGTGACATTGAGATTTTTATCACCTTTCAAGCTCCACTCAGCAACAAATTTGGCAACATTTTTTTTTGTGCATCACTCTTGATCAAAGGGCTAACAACATGACTCATTTGTCAAATGAAGATATGGCTGATATGCATCTGGCATAGTCCTAATCTGGTACAGGCAATGGTAATGCAATACAGGCTGCTAGATATGTAGCCATATCTTCCTTTGATAAACTAGCCATGTTGTCTATGCTATGTCATAGAGTGAACTGATGCATAATTGCAAAAAAGAAGTTCTTGCCAGATTTGAAGGTTAAATTTAATTGACAATTCAGATTGTAAGTTAAAACTTGACTACTCAGTATCTGCATTACTAGGTAGTTCAGAGTGTTTTGGTAATATGAACTAGTGTTTATTTTGGGTGCAGCTACTTACTGTCAAAATATATACCTCTCATTTTTGAACAACCTGTATACACACACTGTGAACCACACAAAAAAAAATAATGCTTACCCTCTGCTTACGCATTGCTTTCCGTTTCTGCCATGGTTTCTGTATCAAGGCATAAACTGGATAGGTGATGACATCATACACAAAAACTCCAGCTTTGATGAATGATATAGCTATGGAGACACTCATGTCTGCCATTTTTGATTTGAGAGAGTTGTAACAAGTTGAATAATATCAAGATCAGGATGATTCTTTTTCAATCTGTTAGCTAAGCTCAACTGAAAAATCTGGCTAGCTAGCTACAGATACAATTAGATTGCTTGCAGAAAAATAATTTCCTTTATGAAAACTAAAATGGGGAAAGGAATAGCATGAGAATTATTCAAATGCCTAGTTCCTAGCAACATCAGGAATGTTGGATTGAGGTCAGACCAAATGGTTTGAATGACTAGGCACCAAACTGTTCAAGAGAATTAATGTATAAAGCCAAATATGACAAAGAACCCATCTTGAATTGGAATATTAAAGATTTGTATTCTTGACCAGTTGCTATGCCAAAAAATCATTGAAACATTGTACGGTGATAATCAACATACTGCTATTAACAAAGATATGTCAATCAAACTAAGCTACTCAGGTGATTTTTGGTGGAAAGGTGTGTCACCCCCCATGACCCTAATAATATTTATTCCTCCTATAACTTTGCCACCAGCTGAATACTAATATTCAACCACTGATATGACTGTAGAAGAGTGAGTAATCAGTGTAACATAGAGTAGGTTAGTGGTTCCAGGGTGGTTGACAGTGGTGTGTCACAAGGTTCAGTACTTGACCAAGTATTGTTTCTAATTTATGTCAACTATATCTCCTCGTCTGTCATGTAAGGTTAAGGCCTTTGCTGATGATTATAAGTTGTACTTGCAGTTCTCTAGGGGAAGTTTGGGTGACATTAATCAAGGCGTTTCTTCTCTGCAGCGGGATTTTGATCTAATCCATGATGTGGCCTCCCTGTTCTTGGAACCCAAAATTAAATGCCAGCAAATGTGTAGTGTTGCGTTTATTTTTTCCGGAAAACTTTGACTGGTTGAAGTTGGGTGATGTGGCTCAGTACAGTTTTGGAGGTAATATTTTGTCACTTGTTGAGTCTCATAGAGACCTTGGTTTTATTGTTGATACTAAGTTAAAGTTTCATAACCATATTCATGCTGTGGTACAAAAAGCTTTGGGTCTGGCTAACAACTTACTGAGGTCCACTGTTGATAGGAGCTCTTGATTTCATGGTATCTCTTTTTGTCTCATATCTGCCCTGTACTAGACTATTGCTCCTGTGTTTGGAATTTGGAGTTTGTTGCTGATCTGAGGATGCTGGAGTCTGTTCAGCGTCGCTGGACTAAGAAGGTTGATGGACTTGCAGATTAGTCTTATGCAAGCTGCCTGTCTAGATTAAATTTGTTTTCAATTTGTGGGAGGCTGGCAAGATCCAATCTTATAAAATATTATAAAGCATTTGCTGATGATTGTGCTGGAGGCAGGGTTGATGTGGGCATGGATTTAACCTTCATCCTCAACGATGTATGTCCGATGTGAGGAGGCGTTTCTTTAATTGTAGACTAATAGCCTCGTGGAATTCCTTACGGGCTGAAGTTGTTCATGCTCCTACACTTTTTTCTTTTAAAAGTGGTCTTCTGCTGTCAATTCCACACATTTTTTTTTTATTATGTCTGAAGTCTTCTTATTTTATTTTTTATTGTCTTCTTTGGTGACTGATTATGTACAGTTGTCTCCTTTTAGACTGCTTGTTCATCATGTTTAGTTTTGTGCATTTGGGTTAATATGTGTTGTATGTTTGTAGGTAGCTTTATGCATGTATATGTTACCTTTATATTGTTTTTCTTCTTGTAACTGGCATGCACACTTCCAGTCGCATTGTCTTCACCTGCTGTTCCATGTGTCTTTTGTCTGCACTTTGTGACTGGTGCATGCCTTGCTTGCCTTTGAGCTCTCTTGCTGTCTCCCTGTGCCCTGCAGGTTTGGTAATGATCAGGTCTGGTACGGACTTGAGTTTATGAGTGGATCCAAGTGATGGAGTGAAGTACAGGGTTGTAAATGGGTAAAGGCATGGTGTAGGCTAATGGAGGTATAGTACACTAGAATAATACCTAGAACGGGTTAAGTGTTTCTTCTAGCAATACTTCAAGATAGAATTTGTAGTACAACTGGCCTAGCCTAGATGTGATGTCCATCATTCATGGGCGGCCGGTAGCTGAAGGCTTCAACGGAGGTTGTTGCTACTTTTGACGGCAAATCTCCTAGAGTTAGTCAGTTTTTTTTTAAAGGTGTCGACGTTTTTACTATGTGGGGGCTGAGGCCGTGCGTTATTTAAACAAGATTGTCTGTATTCAGCCCCACTGACTTACCGGCTCCTCCCTCTGTGGTGTCTGGTTTGGAAAAGCAGACTGTTGATTTTTCCACCACAATGTTGGAGCCATTGTCTCACATGAGGGGGTTCCAGTAATCTTGAGCAATTTCAGTTGAATTCTCAATTAGAACCCCAATAATGATTATTACTAATTATTTATATTGCACTTCAGGTTTTATTAATTATCATTGTTCATTTCACTTATTTTCGGCGATAATTATTATATTAATTATTTATTCGATTTTCTTGATGGAAGGGGGC
>SDVV010033613.1:0-11278 GCA_016164225.1 Gammarus roeselii
CGTCCTATTATGAAGCAAGAGCTCCTTCCACAGGTCCTGACCGTCCTATTATGAAGCAAGAGCTCCTTCCACAGGTCCTGACCGTCCTATTATGAAGCAAGAGCTGCTTCCACAGGTCCTGACCGTCCTATTATGAAGCAAGAGCTTCTTCCACAGGTCCTGATCGTCCTATTATGAAGCAAGAGCTCCTTCCACAGGTCCTGACCGCCCTATTATGAAGCAAGAGCTTCTTCCACAGGTCCTGATCGTCCTATTATGAAGCAAGAGCTCCTTCCACAGGTCCTGACCGTCCTATTATGCAGCAAGAGCTCCTTCCACAGGTCCTGATCGTCCTATTATGAAGCAAGAGCTCCAGACACAGGTCCTGATCGTCCTTTTGTGAAGCAAGAGCTCCTTCAACAGGTCCTGACCGTCCTATTATGAGGCAAGAGCTCCTTCCACAGGTCCTGATCGTCCTATTATGAAGCAAGAGCTCCTTCCACAGGTCCTGACCGTCCTATTATGAAGCAAGAGCTCCTTCCACAGGTCCTGACCGTCCTATTATGAAGCAAGAGCTCCTTCCACAGGTCCTGATCGTCCTATTATGAAGCAAGAGCTACTTCCACAGGTCCTGACCGTCCTATTATGAAGCAAGAGCTCCTTCCACAGGTCCTGATCGTCCTATTATGAAGCAAGAGCTACTTCCACAGGTCCTGCTTGTCCTATTATGAAGCAAGAGCTCCTTCCACAGGTCCTGACCGTCCTATTATGAAGCAAGAGAGCTCCTTCGTGAGGTCTCGATCCATCCACTTATGAAACAAGAGCTCCTTCGTGAGGTCTTGACCCATCTCCTCATAAAGCAAGAGCTCCTTCGAGAGAACCTGATCCATCCCCTCATTAAGGAAAGATACTTCTTGAGGTTCCCATCCATCCACTTGTGATGAATGTGCTCCTTAGTTAGATCGTGACCAAACCTCATACTAAGGCAAGAACCCCTTCCAGAGGTATTGATTCCTCCCCCTACGAAACAAGAGCTCCTTCTAGATGCTCAGACCAATCTTTTAATGGATCATGAGCTCCTGCTAATTGTTCTATCCCATCCTCTTATAAAGCAAGTGCACCTTACGTAGGTCCTGACCTATCCTCTTACCAAGCAAAATCACATTGCCGAGGTCCTGATCTATTCTCTCACTAAGCAAGATCTCCTTGCAGAGGTCACGACCCAACCTCTCATACAGCAAGAGCATAAAGCACACTGTTATCAATCAGTCCCTGTAATCTTATGGTATGGACGTCGAACACAAATCCCTGATAAACTAGTTAGTTAAACGTGAAGACCGAATACCGTAGATTATTTTCTTTATTCCCTTAATTATTCCGAACTCAAAATTAGTGCGTGGTGTTTACGGAAACGCTGTACTATTTTCGAATGACTGCTACAAACAAATCAATTCTTGAATAATGTTTAGTGATTTTATTGCGTAGTTGTGTTTTAGGGAATCTAATTCAAGGTGAAAATGTACTTGCGAAAAGTGTAAGCTGCTTCATTCCCCAAAGGATTTTACACATCGATTGAGTAACATAAATCAATTGAGATGATAAGCACTTGTAAAAGGGTAAAAAAATATATATATAAACATGCTATGATTCTACTAACCGTTTATCTTGTACTTAAAGTACTGGTTTGAAGTTTAAAGTATTTCTAATGCGTGTTAATGGGAAGTTTCAGTGACACAGTGGTTCTTTCCAATGCATATGTTCACTGTCTTGAGTTTTTATGACCTGTGTGCCGCTCCCATTGTGTGTCCACTGAGAGCACCCCCCACCCCAACTCTCTGTAGCTCAGAGATGAATAGTTTCCTCATTCCCCGTCTGTTTGGTACTTTAATAGTTGTTTAAGAGGCGAGTCAGCCAGCACCTGATGAGCGAGATTTGATTTGTAGCGACAATGTAATTTTTTGGTCAGGGGAAGTGGCTGCGGTCGCCCATGTTTTCTTAGAAGCATTCACAATCAACGTTCCACTTCTTGAGTGGTATATTTACGTTGAAGCTAGACTTTTAATTAATACCCGCTGCCACGAAAAGGCACGATGAAGTAGTTCCGGTTTTATATCCTTGACCTGTAGTCTGAATGTATTTTCTAGAATTGTATTTTATCATTTATCCATACTGTCGGCACAACGCACGGTATGGCTCCTTTCATCTCGACCGCCTTTATGAACACCGTGCCTACAGTTGTTCTATAATCGCGACCTCTGTTCTAAACACCGTGTGTAAGCTCCTATCATCCCAACCGCTATTCTAAACGCCGTATCTAAGCTCCTATCATCCCGACCGTCAATGGAGATGCCGTTCCTGCAAGTGCTTCTTTCATTCCAGGTCGCTGCGTTTCGCTCGGATTTGGTTCGAATATAATTTGGCGGTCCAGAAAGCTGTCGTCTTATGAAACAAGATGTCCTTTTTAGATACCCTTGCCCGCTCTATAATGAAGCAGAAGCTTCTTATACCCTCTTATGAAGAATGAGCTTCGTATACCCTTTTATGGAGCAAGAGCTCTCTAGAGAGGTCACGAGCCTACCTTTTAAAAAGCAGGAACACTTATCATAGGATTTGACCATTTTTCTTATTGAGCAGATGCTTTTTTCTGAGGTTCCTCACCCATCCTCTAATGAAGTAATAACTCCTAATAGTGGTCTTGACACATCCTTCCATAGAGCAGGATCGCCTTCCTGAGCTCCTGACTGATAGGTTCATCAAGCTGGAGTCTTTAACAGAAGTCCTGACCCCTCCGATTATGAAGCACAAGTTTCTAACCGATAATGTATTATATTATGAAGCAAGAGCTCTTTCCCAAGGTCTTTACCATCCTCTTATTGGCAGGAGTTCCTTTCAGTGGTCATGACACTCCTCTTATTGAGAGGAGCTCCTTCCAGAGGTCTTGACAATCTTCTTATTGAGAGGAGCTCCTTCCAGAGGTCTTGACAATCCTCTTACTGAGAGGAACTCCTTCCAGAGGTAATGACAATCTTCTTTTTGGGAAGAGCTCCTCCCAGAGGTGTTGACAATCCTCGTATTGAGAGAAGCTCCTTCCAGGGGTCATGACAATCTTCTTATTGGGAAGAGCTCCTTCCAGAGGTCTTGACAATCCTCTTATTGCGAGGAGCTCATTTCAGAGTTCTTTACTCCTCTTGTGAACCACGGGCTCCTTACACATGTGGTGACCTAGCCTTTTACTAGGCAAGTGCTTCTTCCCGAGGTCTTGACGCATCCTCTGACGAAAAAAGATAGATGATGGGTCCAAACCCATCATCTTACAGAGCAAGAGCTCCTTCCAGTGGTCTGACCCATCCTCACCTGAAGCAAGGGCTTCTTACAAAGGTTTTGACCCATCTTCTGAGTAGGCAAGTGCTCCTTACGGAGGTCCTGACCAATTTTCTTATTATGCAAAAGCTCCTTGCAGAGGTCACGAATCATCCTCACATGGAACAAGAGTTCCATACAGAGGTCCCAACCCATGCTCTTATTAGGCAAGAACTTCTCTCAGAGATCATGACCCATCGATCGTTTTCTTTTTGCCACTTTCCATCAGTGAGAATATTTACTTGTTTGCGTTCCTGGGAAAGGAAGAAGAATTATACAGCCCGGGATCACAATCCTGGCTTTAAGCAATATTCCGGTCTTTGAAGTTGTTACTTGTTGCCATTTGTTCTAGGAAAATAATTATTGCGATTGTGAGAAACGCAGGAGATATAGTACGTTATCAGGTATATTTATTGAATCAGGTTAAATTTAATTAACAAATTCTGTTCAGTTAAACGTCCGAAGTGTAATTCCGGATTAAAATGTCAAACAATTCTATTCCCTCCTGGTTTATTAACGAAATGTCTAATATTTAAATCAGAATACCTTCAGCGACCTGAAATTAATGCATGCATTTTGATAAAATGAGCTCCCAACAATGACTCCAATTCTGATAGTCCCGAAAAAGAACTTGCTCGTTTTTCATTTTTGCACTCAACTTTAATTCATCACATGCGTTGCACTTTAAAAAGATAGCCAAGCTCTCTCAATTTACTGAAAGCGTGAGCCCTTCTTGCAGTAATGGATGTGCAGATAGCCCCCCAGCAGCTTACGTAAGTGGACAGCCCCCCAGCAGCTTACGTAAGTGGACAGCCCCCCAGCAGCTTACGTAAGTAGACAGCCCCCCAGCAGCTTACGTAAGTGGACAGCCTCCCAGCAGCTTACGCAAGCGACCCTCTTCGATAATTTACTGATCAGGTGCGGATGGGATGCAAGAATGGGATGAGAAGAAATTGCAAAGTAAAATTAACGCGTGTGCTACTGAAGGTACGTAATCCTGATGAAACGAATTGGCAGCGGAAGAACAATGCATAAAAGTAGGTAAAATAGATGGATAGGAGAGAAGGACTTTTTTTCATCATAATTTGAAGGAGGAGAAATTGTTTCACTTCATCACGTTGACGTGGTCACAGTTGATCTGAATTTGGCATTTTGTTGTTCTGCTGACATGCGGTTGTTAAAATTTTCAAATCCCCATTCGAGTAGTTCCATTTCAACCATTATAATATATAATTTGCTCGATTGAAGAAGTGCGGATGGTCTTTCTTAAACTTCTCTTAAATTCTTTATTTATAGGAAGCATATTATCTTTATCTACTCTATTGTAAGATAAAGTTATGATTTACATCACTTTATCAGCTAAACAAATACGATGTTTGTAATCCTATCAACCACTTCCAATCAAAGGCAATCAACTACGCTGAGACGCGCATTTAGGTCCGTTCGGCAGGTGGCCGCACCAGCTGTCCTATTGCATTGAATTCTATCGTGCATAGAATTTGAAAGGATCCAGATTACGTGTTCATTTTCATTTGCCAGCTGCTTTCAAGCTAAATACGTAACACAAATTCCTGGTGAGAGAAACCAAGATTCATGTCAGGGACGGTATATATGCCAGATCTCCGTCTCTTGGTGTGGTCTTTTAATTCAATGTCCCAGGCTGCGTTTCACGAGGAATCCTAACTGGGGTATTTCTGCCCCTTCCACTGGCCTCTCCCCTCTCCACCCCTTTCCTCCTCTTGATTCTCGTTGGCAATCAAAGCTGAGCGAGTTAGGATACGACGTCTTATTTAACATCTGAACAGGAAAATCTGCTGCATTTACGGTAACTACGTACTATTTTTTTGGGCACAGTGTAAAAGCGTCGACAGCCCTTAGGGGTGAGGCGGCGAGGAGGGCGGCTCTTGTGATGAAATTTGCAGTAGCGACCACACTTGAACACGAAGACCTTCAAGGCATATAAATGAACTTGTCTTTTGGTGGCTTCCATGGAGGTTAGTTGGGGCCGCGCTTTTGAGACTGGTGAAAAACAGAGCAATGAATATGTAAATCAGGAATAGATGGGTCGATGCTGTAACTAAGATAGATTCATCATTAAATATTCTAATAATCAATCATCAAATTCCAAGAATAAATTTGAGAAACGTACATTGATATCGGTCATGATGCATTGTAATCAAGAAAACCACAAATAAAAAAAAATCTAGTAAGAACCATTGCCAGGTTTGTTTATTTTAGTTTTTACCCTTCAGAAAAGCTCAATTCAAAAAAAAATCTGACTTTTCTAGGACAAGAATGTAAAAAAATCCAAAAGACCAGTTAAGATAATAGTGTTCCACTAATAGCTCCCACTCTTGAACGCTGAAACATTTTTCACTCACACAATTAGGACCATCGATCCCAAGTTCAAAGGGAGAAAATGTCAGCGTAAATAAAACATCTTATTCTGTTTACTTTTTCGGGCAATAAATTGTTTAAATATTTGGCACGGTAAAGTTGAAGTATTAAACTCTATCGAGAATCCATGAATTTTTTAGGCAGATATATTAAATAATGTAATACTATTTTGTTACTAGTGATACCAAAAATACAAATACATTTACCATATAAAATTCGTACAAAACCACCAGTGTTAAAAGAGGGAATGTCGGTTTTGAAGATGGTCGTCATCATTTTTTGGCAATGGTTGCCGTCGTTTTTCGAGTAATTTTCAATTTTGAGTGAAATATACGGAAAAACTCCGCCTCAGAAGATAATTATCTTAAATTAGGTGTAATAAAAGATGATTTCATCTTCCTTCGAAAAATGTAATGGAAATTATATTTCGTCAGTATCATGTGGCAGCGGAAGAGATTGAACAATATATGTGATGCAAATATTAAAACGTTTGAACACCTTTGTCGTCGAAGTTCAAAATTTATATATAGTTGCTAATAAATAATATACTAAATAATGTACTTTTTTATTTGATTTCGTTCTCATTTCAATAGTTTACACAATGGGTACAACAGGTAACACGAAGCAGCAACGAATATTCGTTGGATGCCAAACAAGTTGATTGAAACACGAATCTTGACACGTACATCGAGCACACGGAAACACCAAGGCACTCTACTGTTCGACGCCGCGCAGCGCCAGGCCGCCTATTGTGTGGTGCCTAGTGAAACTGACTCGCGCACGAGCGGTGGATCATTCCAATGATGAACTAATTAAGCCAGCACAATAGTCACGGTGCGCACTCCCAGCCTCGCTTGTTACCTGGCCACAAATTGGCTTCGGTCCATCCATCCAACTGCTACTGTTTACTGGAATTGACTGTCCAGGCTATCAACATTCTTGTTCAATGTGGAGCAGAACATGATTGTTTCAGCTGTTATTTTATGTAAGCCCGTCTTGTTAGGCAAACTACTAATCTAATTACTGCATTGCTTCAAGATATTCACTTCCATCTCAGATGAGTTATTTACATAACAATATGCATTTCATTACTACCCATATTGAGGTAATTCCACTTCGAATTTGTTTTTGAAAAGCATGGATAATTTCCCCTTGGCAGGGTTAATATCCGATTGATTGAAGTTTATTCTCAATTACTTAACATCCTGCCAAATGAACTAATGTATTAAGATTTGATGTATCTATAAAAATAATATGTCGTACTTGAAACTCTTTATCTTATCAAAATCTACTTTTAGTATTGATTTTTTTGTGCTTTAGATCATCAGCTTATATATTTTTTTATAACAAAAATTCATCAACGAAATGGATTTTAAGTTGTCCATATCGCTCCATAATCGGCTACCAAGAGGCCCAGCGCTCATTGTAGTGTTCGAGTCGGCGGCTGCCGAGACCAAGTGTTAAGGAGAATGTTTGAGTCGACCACAGTCAATCCCAAGAGCTCATAAAACTGTTTGAGTCGACGGCGAGAAGACCAAACGCTTATTGTAGTTGACGAGTCGACACTGCCACGATCAAGCGCTTATGAAAGGGTTCGTGTCAACAGCTGTCAAAACCAAGAGCTTGCATAATAAAAAGAGAGTTGATGCCTCTATATCGAGGTCTTAAGTGTTATAAAAGGAGATAAAAGCCACACTTTGGATAAAATCTTTAATTTAAAATAATAGCCGAAATTTTCGAGCAATACTATGCTCCTCATCAGCAGATGAAACCATGGAAACAAGAATTAACACATTGGTACAAGTTCGAACATGGATATGTGAATTCTATCAACTTGATATAATTCCCATATCCATGTTCGAGTTTGTAGCAATGTTTTTTTTTCGTTTCCACAGTTTCAGCCGCTGATAAGAAGCATAGCATTGCTCGAAAATGTCGGCCATTGTTTCAGATTGGAGATTTTATCCAAAGTGAGTCTTTTATCCCTTTTTTTAGCATGCGCAACCCTGTCTTTTATTTTTCGAACAACAACTCTGTCTTTTATATTTCGGACAGTAACACTGTCTTATATATTTGATACAGTAACACTGTCTTTTAAATTTGTGACAGTAACACTATCTTTTATATTTAGGACAGTAACACTGGCTTTTATATTTAGGACAGTAACACTGTCTTATATATTTAGGACAGTAACACTGTCTATTATATTTTGGACAGTAACACTGTCTTGTATGTTTTAGACAGTAACACTGTCTTTTATGTTTTGGACAGCAACACTGTCTTTTTTATTTAGGAGACAGTAACACTCTCTCTTATATTTTAGACATTAACTGCGTTGTTTATTGATCCAATAAATGTGAAATCAAACTGTGTTTTTTGAAGTAGTCTGAGTGAAATAAATTCGCTGTAAATTTTGATCAACCCCTGCCTTTACAAGATCTGCATTTAATTTAAACTCTATCGACGTGTTTTTGACTTTTTATATCCAAATCCTCAATAATTCATAGTTCATATATATACACCCATTACTGAAGAATGTTGCCGTCCCTTTTCTTCGGATATTAGGGTTCCTTGGCTCCGGACTACTCGAGGGTTTTGACTCAGAGCTCTCCTCTACTGACCAAGTGAACTTCTACACCAGCGACTGATGTTTATGTGGAAGTGAAGCGTTGCCTGCAGTCACTGAACTTTAGGCAGGTAGGAAATTTTCAGGCTGAAGTCGGTTCTTTCACATAAGAATAACAAATCTTTTTTTTTTCTAAAAAAATCAGTGGCAAATTTAGATTTTGAAATCGTCATGTTGGGTACCTTCTCAATTAAGTAATATAAATAAATCCATGTCCAAGCAACAATTTACTGTTTGAATATCTCCTAACATACGATTTTCAATCGTTCAGAAATGGATTCATATATTTTCATAAATAACAAAATTTGTGATTTATAAATGGTAAAGCTCCTTTCAATTTAAACTAATAAGACAAACTCAATTTGCTTCTTTCATTATAATGCCATTTCGCCAAGTGATTGGGCGCTGTCAAAACAGGCTTCAACATGCTTCAGCACACTTCAACATGCTTCAGCACACTTCAACATGCTTCAGCACACTTCAACATGCTTCAGCACACTTCAACATGCTTCAGTACACTTTAACATGCTTCAGCACACTTCAACATACTTCAGCACACTTCAACATGTTTCAGAAGGCCTAACAATGCTTCAACAGGCTTCAACATGCTTCAATATGCTTCAACAGGATTCAACATTCTTGGGCACCCCCAGCGTAAGCTCTTACAAGTGCAAGCAAGCTGACTTGGTAATCCTTTATTGAGGGCGCCACTAAGCCTCGGTGACAACATTGTTAGGAGCCTCTCAAGCTGATGGCCGTGGGTATTATTACCACTATCATCCCACTGACAGCATTGTTAGGAGCCTCTCAAGCTGATGGCCATGGGTATTGTTACCACTGTCATCCCACTGACAGCATTGTTAGGAGCCTCTCAAGCTTATGGCCGTGGGTATTATTACCACTATCATCCCACTGACAGCATTGTTAGGAGCCTCTCAAGCTGATGGCCGTGGGTATTATTACCACTATCATCCCACTGACAGCATTGTTAGGAGCCTCTCAAACTAATGGCCGTGGGTATTATTACCACTATCATCCCACTGACAGCATTGTTAGGAGCTTCTCAAGCTGATGGCCGTGGGTATTATTACCACTATCATCCCACTGACAGCATTGTTAGGAGCCTCTCAAGCTGATAGCCGTGGGTATCATTACCACTATCATCCCACTGAGGCTCGGGCGAATAACAGTTACTGTAACTGGCTGATGGCCGTGGGTATCATCACCATTATCATCCCCTTGAGGCTCGGGCGGATAACAGTTACTGTAACTGCAGTCGTAACAATAGTCATAAGTTAAGGAATATTTGAAATATATACTGATGAAAATAGTAGGTTCGTCTTCGCTTGTAATATATATTTTATTTTATTATACAGTAGGAAGCGGTATAAGATGAACAACGTCAATTCGATACTTGAATACCGTAGTTTTGCAAGCAAGATCCAAGCTTGTCAACCATTGCATTGCTAATTACCGATGCTGATATTTATGATACCATTTTTGGCCGTTACCAAAACCCAATCGATGCCTTCAGTAGACACATGATCCGAACTCTGTAACCATCTCATGGTTTCTCTCCCTTCTATACTATCCAGTATCGGAGGACCCCCATCCCGCAAACGAGACCCCCGCTAACTCCGCTAACGACACCCCCGCTTGATCCGCAAACGACACCCCTGCGAGTTCCGCAAACGACACCCCCGCTCGCCTCAAGCTGTTTATTACCCAAGCACCTTAAACAAATTACGTTTTTTGACACCAACAATACATTGCTGGTTCAATAGGTTATCAATTATTGATGTTATAGGTCGAGAGAGATGTTTCACAAATCGTAACTGGACAAAAGTTTGTCCCTTGGTTAATCTCAGTTGATAAGGGATGAAAGGATTCAGATACATTACTCCTGTCAGATCATCACTGGAAAAAATATGAATAGCTCTGTTGAATATCGCATAATTTTCCAATCGTGATTAGTTCAGTTCATTACCGAGGATTCCTGATAAGTTGATTGATTGTCCTGGTAACTTTCAGTAAAAAACTCCGTCCGGCCTAGTACGTCTGATTCTGGACTGCATCGTTTTTGATCGGTGGAGTGACGCTATTTTCTACCGGGGACAGCAAGTCCATATTAGGATACGATCCGATCAAATATTTAGTATACCTACAAAATTGCCACAAATACCAGATATTGTGAATATTAAATTACAATGAATTTTCAAACTTATCCTCTAAATTGTTTTTGATGATCGATTAAAATAAATGATATTTTCTATATTGGTTGGCATGCTATGTAATATATATATATATATAATTCTGTTCATGCAGAGTGATGCGTACAATTTTCTAAAAATCGAAGTAAATAATTTTCCTGTTCTGTAACCTGTCGCAAAGAGTTTCTCTGCACAATAAATTATGAATACACCGTGCCATAATTCTTCCTTTTCAGTTTGGCATACTATTTTTAAACGCAACCACCATACATTGAACAAACTAAACAAATGTTGGGGCGCCTTGGCTACCTTGAGGCCAGCACGAGCATCAAACAAGTCCAGTGTCTCAGACTTCCTGAAAGGTGGGCGAGCTCGATAGACACAAATGGAAAATTCCGCAATTCCACAGCCCCGCCCTGGTGTAAGCCCCACCCTGGTGTAAGCCCCGCCCTGGTGTAAGCCCCGCCCTGGTGTAAGTCCCGTCCTGGTGTAAGCCCCGCCCTGACGAGTGAGGCTGGGTTCAACTGGCGTCACATGGCTCCTGGCCTCGCTGTATCCAGTGATGCCGGACTTACCCTGGCGAGCAAGCCTGGGTGATGTGGCGGTAGGAAGTTACCAGCATGAGGTGCAGGCCCTGCCTTGGCGAGCAAGCCTGGGTGATGTGGCGGTAGGAAGTTACCAGCATGAGGTGCAGGCCCTGCCTTGG
>SDVV010033614.1:0-11278 GCA_016164225.1 Gammarus roeselii
CAGTGAAAACTGTTGGGCCCTGCTGCCGACGACGGTTCCTCGGACTGCACTCGGGACCCAGAGTGTAAGTTGAGGGGCTACCGGCCGGACCCTTTAGCACAAAAGAGCTAAGTTGTGTGAGTGTGAGCGTATGAGGGTGTGAGGTGCGCCTTGCCGTCAGCCACCCCCCTTTCTGGGGGATGCGGCCTAGTGTCTGTATCTGTATCTGTGTCTGTGTGTGCGTGCGTATGTTTGTTTGAATGTTGGTGTGCAACAACTATTAGGAGAATTGTTAAGAAGAAGTCTGAGACAAGTTTAAGGAAATTTGAAATAAACATAAGATTTAAATGAAGTAAATTAAACTTAAGCAAATCAGGATGGGGGGAAAAGGAGAGATAGTGAAGGGTGAAGAAGAGGGGAGTCTGAAGGGAAATAAGGTTGTTCACCCCCCCAGTTGGGCCATGACTCCGTGCACCCGTGAACCAAACAGATGCCTAGGGGGGATGTCAACTAAGAATCTAAAGGTACGATTCTACAGAAATTAGTGAATGAAACGTTGTGGCCTCTCAGGCAGTTGCGGTGGAGATCTTTCATAATACTCAACTTGCAGGTACTTCCATATGCTTTTCACCGTCAGAAAAGATGAAAACCACAAGTTACCTTTGGACGAAAGCCTGTCAAAATTCTGATTCTAATCATATGTGATGATCTGTCGTTCAGTAGCACTTGCGGCCGCCGTACGGAATGTTGTTGAGGGCTGCACAAATCAGAAGGTAATAGGCAAGGAGTGGGTTAATCATTTGTTTCATCGTCTTACGAAGGACCCTGGTTAGAGCAATAAGGCGGAAATTTTGAAGGTCGCTACGGCATTTTTCGAATTTTGTTGTAGGGACAATTACCGATTTTGGCTAGAGGTTAAGGAAAAATAGACCGAGTACATTCTGCTGAACATCTCTGAGAGGTAATCCAGTACACCTAGAGAAAGCGGGATCATAGTGCTATGCGCCCAGCCAGGCCCAGGTGCAGTTGCAGTTGCAGTTTCTAGCACACTGTAGTTCGAGGATAGAGAATGGTTTAGTTCAGTGATGTGCACCCTGCTAGGCCAAGGTGCAGTTCCTGGCACACTGTAGTTTGTGGATGGAGAATGGTCAAGTGCAGCATTCCACATTCAAAAAAGTACAGAGAATATGTTTCATCCATCTTAATATCATCCTATCTTGTTAGAACGCGGCCGTGTACTTGGCGGATAGGGTTATCTGACTAACCGTCTAGGCAATGGTGTAGGCTATTTCCCAAAATGGTAGAATGAAGGGTACTCGCGTCTGAAAATATGTGGTTAGGTCTTTGGGGCGTCCTTGCAAACGACTATTTCTCCCACACTTGGTCAAGACGAGTGTTCTGGTTGATTGAGTTGGCTAATTGGGTCCAGCTTTCTCCTTTCTGTTCCAGGAATAGTCAACGGAATTTTGAGGATGCCCATCCCAACGCAAACGATTCCAAACAGGACAGTGCGAGGGAGCGTCTGCTGTCAGGCGTACGTGGACTTCAAGAAATACTGCGTTCACAATTGTGAGTGCTTTGGTAAGAGGAAAAAAAGCAGGGTATCCAATCTTCATGATGGCTTTCTGTTCGGCAGGCTCTTCATCTAGGGAATGCTTCTGAGTTGTGACTTTTGGCCAAGTAGTAGCCGGTAAGTTGAGTCAGCTGAGATGCTAGGTTGCATGACTATTTCAGGCACGAGTCTCTTCGTTTGCGATTTTCCTCGCGTCCTCACGCACACGAGAACCGTTTACGATGGCGAGATATTCCTCCGTAGAACATTGAATGAATTGGGTACTTTTTCCAGTTTTCCGATGGACACAGTCTCTACTAAGATGTACATGACTGTCTGTGTCATGAGTCCGACGAGCTACCGCTCGTGAGCTGTTGCTAATCTTCCACCAACGTGGGTTTGGTATTAAGCGCCTCGACAGCAACGTCTGAAAAATCGACGATTTATCGTTCATTAGCTTCTGTAGGTGCGAGGTCCGTTATGGGTTCAGCCGTGGGAGTAACCCGTCGCAGTGTCCACCTGGGCAGCAATGGGTTCATTATTAGAGCCACTCGCCTCTATTACATGAACATCGTAGGACTCGGTGTATTGTTGTTGATTGTAAAGGTTGGTGTCGAGTTGGCAGGTTGTGTCGACGATGTGTGAGTATCATCCACGGGTTTAGGTCAATTTGTAGATTTACTGCTTTGGCATAATTAAGATGAGCTGAATTCCATTTGGCCATATTTGAATGGGTTGCTACCAAGTGACTAAAAAAAGCTGTTATTTTGTGTAAGTCATTTCTTTTGATCAATATGCTTTGGGCACTCATGGCCACCTGCCCAGAGGCCGACTTCGAAGTATCTATTGCCCGTGGCAGATAATATTGCAGCCGCGTAAGGTTTACCCTTTCGTTGCTGAGCGGGAATTACAATGGACGAGGGTTTCGTGACTGTATTCAGTGTGGGAAAGAACCAGCACTAACTCTTCAATCTTCCCCCAAGGCAGCTGCAACAGCGTTTAGACCTGTTGTTGAGTGTTCAGAATTATATATAATGCGTTTGGTGGACTTGAAGGTCGGATCTAGCTCAACGGTTACTTTGTGATGGTCAACATGGGTAATGTTTTGTACAGCAGTACTTTGTTCAGATTTTATGACAGGAGTTAAGAGACTCTAACCCTGTTTGCAGACACTTGCAGTCTTACCTTCGAATTGTTGTTCGAGTGATTCCATCACAATGAAGGGATTTATTGAGGGAGCCAACTTGCTAATACGGCTTTCTATGAGCCAAATAAAGAAGTGGGTAATGAATGGTGCCGGATCCATTTCCTGTGAGAGGGTCAACCTGGGGGCCAGTATTTGGACTACAGCCTATTGTCGGCTAACCTTGTGGACTACTTATAATTGGAGTATTTCTCTTTCTATCTTGACCGGGGGCAGTTTTTCTGTCCCTGTGTCCCAGAGAACGTCAGTTTTCTTTGCAGTAAAGGCAGCGGGATTCTTCGGATCGGCATGACTGGTCATCAAGTCGTCGGTCTAGGTCGTCCAGTGAAAAATGAGAACCACTGTCTTCCATTACACTTTTTCTACGCGCGCTTGTATTTCTTGCATTTATAAACATGCATCAGACGTTTAATGTAGGGGGTAACCTCGGTCATATGTCCAAGTACTTTGATGGGGAAGGGCAATTAAATTCTAGTAGAAAGGCCAAAGTGGTGCTTGATTTTGGATTTATGTAGTCAGGATTCTTGTTTCGTCCACACAGTCCAATACAGTACAAGTCTTGTGAAGAACTCATCAGCTACTCCTCCGCGATTTTCTTGATGTAAATCAAGGTCAAACTCTTGGAGTATGTCGAGTGTTGTAAAATCATGCATCTCTTATACCACATGCTGGTCTTGTAATGTGGAGCGTCGCTCAGATGTTCTCTGCCTACTTTTATAGTGTGAAGCGATCTTCACCGCTTCTCTGCCTACTTTCGAGTGCGCTGGAGTCGATGTTCTTCGGGCACCAAACATCAAAAGAGCAATTAGTGCTGCGTCAAGTCATCAACAAATCATCTCGTTTCCAGTTTTTTTTTCAGCTCATACCGTACTAGATTGGATTGTCATGGCTTTCTAGTGCACTGGAGTCAACGTCCTTCTGGCACCGAACGTCAAACCGTTAGCCAGTGCTGCATTAAGCCATCAACCGTCTCCGGGATTGCTCAGACTCATGGCATGCTCAGGTCAATACTGCTTACAATGAGAGGTAACAAAAGTATTCTACAGAAAGTGAGCAAAAGAAACGGTGGCCCTCCGGGACGGAGGAGTCTATCGGTAGGCAAGATTAAGTATAATAGATTCACAACCTTGTAGCCGGGGAGTTAGAATCTTGCTGCCGTATTCACCAGGAGTTGGAAAAGGCCACTGAAGGGCGCCCCGTAGGTGGGAGTAGAACCGTGCTACCGTAACCCTCTGCGGATCGCAAAATGCGACTAAAAGGGCAGCGGGAGGAGTGAAGAGGAGAGGGAGCAATTCTGGACTAACCTGAGTGAATGTATTGAGAGTTTTGGAGGTCAATTCTATGTAGTTGTACTGGGTGACCTTGATGCGAGAATTGGAGATGTGGTGGAGAATGTGATAGGAAGATATGGCGTTCCCGGTAGAAATGACTGTGGAGAAAACCCGGTAGGTCTGTGCATGGAGCAGGAGTTGGTGGTCGGGAACAGTTTGTTCATGAAGCGAGATATCCATAAGTACACATTGATAAGGATGGCTCGTGGTGCAGTGGTGGAGCGAGCGCTGATGGATTTTGTGCTGATATTGGAGAGTGGTGGGGAGGCTGTTGGATTTGCGGGTGTTGAGAAGGGAGGATGGAGGAGTGTCTGAGCATCTGCTGGAGGAAAGTTGATTAAAAGTGGAGGAGAGGAGGAAGAGCAACAAAAAAATGGGAGAAAGAGAGGTAGTGAAAGTGAGTGAACTAAATGTGAGAAGTAAAACAGAGGAGTTCCAGCGGGCGTTGAGGGAAGAATATGACAACGTGAGAGGACAGGACCTGAGAGGTGTGGAATTGGAGATGTTAAGAGATGCGTTGCCGAGATGTGCTAAGAATTTGTGTGGTGCGCGCCATGTAGGCGGATGCAGAAGAAAAGGTTTCGAGTGGTGGAATAAGGAGGTCAAACTGGCGGTGGCAAAAAAGAGCTGAGGTGTGCGAGTGTGAGTGTATGAGAGTGTGAGGCGCGCCTTGCCGTCATCCACCTCCCTTGCTGGGGGGATTTCGGCCTAGTTTCTGTATCTACATGTATCTGTAAAAGTCTTTATATGGGAGTGGGCGTTGTTCTGATGGGTCAGGCGCCGCTGCAGCTCTTCTGCCACTTCGTCCGCCTGCTCATTGCCCATCACCCCACAGTGGCCCAGAACCCAGCACAAACAAACGTTCTTGTTTTCGGAGGACAAAGGCACAAGCCAGCGCAAGATTGCTGACACAACAGGATGGCAATTATTGAAGGTCTCCAAGGTTTGAAACGCGCTAAGCGAATCACTAAAAATTGAGATATTGGTATCTGGAAGAGTATCGGCTTCTATGAGGGCGTCGCAAATGGCCGTGAGTTCAGCAGTGAAAACTGACGATGATGGCGGGAGTCTCCTAGCGACGACGCGCCCGGGGAGTGCCACTGCACAACCCACAGCATCGTCGTTTTTCGATCCATCAGTGAAGATATAAAAACTACCAGCGTGATGGGTCTCTGTATGGGCTATAAAAATAGCTCCAAGATTTTGGGGTGCAACATCTACCTTTCAGACAGAAAAATAGTGAGGGCAGAGCATATTTTCTGGTATAGCCTACACCAGATGGGAATAGCATCTCGTGGGGGAGGGTGCACCATGATACGTGGCAGAGCAAGCTCAACAGGGAGATGTTCAATGCGCTGTGAGAAGCTCGAGGAAGAATTCAGATTGGGGTGGAACTGTCGGATTGTGGTACATGTAGGGGAGGTGTGCGAGTTAAGATATGACAATAGAACTGGAGGTCGATTTGTTATCATCGTAAGGCAAGGCTAGACTCACCGGTCTCACAAAGAAGACTGACAATAGGGGAGGAGCGGAAAGCTGAAGTACAAACGCGGAAGGCGGTATTGTGAACTGGTTCCAGTGTGTTGAGAATATCTGGTTTCGCAAAGCCGTAGACAACGCTTCCATAGTCCAGTTTGGATCGTATGATAGCACAGTGAAGGCGTAATGATGTTGTCCTGTCTGCCCCCAGGTGAAGTGTGATGCAATCCAAAGAATGATATATTGCTGTAAGCAGTCTATCTTCAGTTGTTGCATGTGGTATTTCCAAATTAGCTTCTGGTCAAATATTAGACCTAGGAAGCAGACTGTTGGTAGGAAAGGGATCATTTTTCCATAAAGTCTGAGGTCTGGTTCCGTGTAGGTGCGGGACCGATGGATATGAAGTGCACATATTTTGCTCCTAGATACTGTAAAGCCTCGAAATTCTGTCCAAGCAACCACCTGAGCAATTGCACTCAGAAGTTGACGTTGGAGTTGGGACACGACTGGCGCCAATGCGTATATCCTCAAGTCGTCAAGTCACAAAACGTTCAGAAACCCATTCACGGAGAAGGGGACCACCCTGTGATCCCATCAATGGCAATCGCAAAAAGGGTGACAAAAGGACGCTACCTTGGGGGACCCCCTCATCTTGGGTATGTATGCTTCAGAGGTGATTGCGGATTTTGGCATGAAAGAATCTCCGTCAGTGGAAGTTTCGGGTGAAGAAAGCAAAGTGACCCTGGAGTCCCATCTGATGGATCTCTCGGAGGATGCCATAGCGCCAGGTTGTATCATATGCCTTGTCAAGGTCAAAGAAAACGTCTACCTCCACGTCTACCCCATTGTTTATGAGGATGTGTCTTGGAACTGGGTTGAAGGCCTTACTAATATTGATAGAGCATACCAGGGTGCTGTAAACGGTGGTGCAGTCAGTTTGGGGAGGAACACAAGACAAGAGGGCATCATCAACAAAGATAAGAATGTAGGAGGCAGTAGAGGTTAGGGCAACAGGGAAAGAACCAACTTAGGACACTTTAGCAACTGATGGCCTAAAGAAGGGTGGGGCTACTAGACGAATGGTTAGTGAGGCTACTAATCTAGGTTTAGCTGCAATAAATGAAGCAAATCAAAAGGCGAAAGTTTGTGTGAGGTAAGTAAGTTGTACAGGAGAGTGCTACTCAAGAGGATTGAAAACAAAATGGGTGGCACAGTCGATAAGGAACAGATTGGCTTTAGAAGAGGTATTGGGAGAGCAGGTCAGATTTTGTAGCAATGAAAGTCAGTGAGAAGTACCTTGCAAAGGGCAAGGACGTGTAATGGGCTTACATGGATCTGAAAAAGCGAACGATTGGGACGACAGGGAGATCATGGGTTTGAAAGGAGCAGAATTTGTTGAGTTGTCCGTAGATTCTATGTTAGCAGCAAGGCATGTGTCAGGAGTAGCAAAATTAAAGCCGTTTTCCCAGTGAAAGTGAGATTGCAACAAGGTTATATGTCTCCCTTATTGTTCAATCTCTATATAGATAGAGTGTTTCAATAAATGAACACAAGTGAGTTGGGTCAAGGTATTGAGTGGCTTCGATCAAAAGGGAGGAGTCTGAAGTTAGTCAGATGCTGTTTGCAGATGATACAGCAGTTTAGAAGGCTAGCATCAGAGTTTGACATTGTGTGGGAGAATGATGCTCCAAGTTAATGTGTGCATGGGTTAAGTAATGAGATAACCAAGGAATGATGATGCAATGTGTGCATGGGTAAAGTAATGAGATAACCAACGAATGATTAAGCAATCAGAATCAGTATTTGCCAAAATGAAGAGTATGTAGAGTAATTGGGGGAAGTTTACTGTTTCAAATAGCCACCTGGGCTTTCATGTGGAGAGGACTGGACTATAATAAACTAAGGAAAAATCATGAATGAACCATGAAGAAAGATTGTCAAGTTTTGAGTGCACTGAGAGTATAATGAGCTGTAGGGCATTGGGATTGGATGCAAAAAGAGGGTTATATGAGTGTGTAATTGTCCAAACTGTGCACTTTGGGGTTAATGTGGGGGGCAAAAGTGAAGGAGAAGAAGATTGAATGTTTTTTAAATGAAATGTTTGATATGTACGAACAGACTGATGCTCAAGATAGGATCAATGATGACAACCAAGTTAGAATGGGGATGATTAGAAAGTTGGAAGGCATTCGAATTGCATGTTTAGAGGTGGTTTGGGCAAGAGTGATGATGGATCTTTTAAAACTGGTGAAAAGGGTGATGAAATAAAGCTTACAAATGTAAGAAGACTACAACAAGTATTTGGAACCAATCTAGGTTGCCATTAGATGGTAGGGCAAATAATTCTGAAGTAGAATGGGAAGGAGAGTATAACGTGTAAGTGAAATTTCCGTATTAAAGGATCAAGAAAGGGAAAGATTGTAGTAGGAAATAGCATCCCACAATGGTACTCAAATCAACTCAAATCAGATCTTGTAGAGCAGACCACCAACCCACATGTTAAACCAATGCTGACAAGGGTCACTGCTTCACATAATTTTGCAAGGAGTAGCAATGCCTGGCACCTGTTTTCCATGCTGTGCCAATGCCATATGGGTGATGATGACATAATTTTTTTAAACATGCTGCTAATAATGCAAAGCAAGAGTAGGTCAAGTTTTAGACCACAGTTTGTGTGAATGGATGATGTGAAGCAGGCTTTAGGGGGCAGACATCCGAATGGAGGTAGGAAGAGAGCATGCAACATTCAATCTGAGTGAAGAATTTATGTGAATGGACTAGTTTTGAGGTGGGCCTAACGCACTTTCCACACACAGTGTCACATTGAGAAATGGGACGGAAATGTGTGGGCGTAGGCTTGGGAATCATAACACAGCAAAGATTCTACAGTGAAAAGTGTTTGGACCTGCTACTGAGACTGATCTTGGATCTTACTCCTAACCCAAAGGGATTGCTGCAAGGTACTAGCCAAACAAGTAGGTGCTACAAGGTTAAATTTAAAATGTGCATGAGCGCAAGTGGTGTGAGAGCCAGCAGCAATGCCTCCAATGTGTCAGATGGTACGTTTCAATACAATTCTTCTACCAATTTTATATTAATCTGAACTTTCTTGCATCACCTTTGAGAAGAGAGGCTTCTTGGTGAAGGCTGAGAGCAGCAGATGCACCAGAGTTGGTGCTGTTCAGCTGGACCATCTTTGAGCACCATGCAGTCAGTAGTGACCTGCAGCAGCAACATGCACACGCAGTACCTGCAACACACAATTAAGTAAATATACAGGTAGAACACACAGCAAAGAAGGGCTTTGAAACCAATCTATCATGTCACAGCATAAGTGTCAACTGAGTGAGGTCTGTTGATCCTCACCCAGACAAGTGGATTGCAAGACAAAGAGCTGAATACAAAACCATATTCCAGCATACTCCATGAAAGTTTCTAATGGTTTGAGGGCAAGCATGAACAAGGATATGAGGAGTTCAAGGTCTGGCTGAGGTGCGCCAAGTTTGTTATTGGTACAACGTCACCCATGGAGGCCATGCGATTGGTAACAATAAAGCGGGAGCAAGCATTTAGACCATTTTTTTTTGTAATTTGGGAGAAACTTTGTATCTGAAGGAAAATGATATAATTGGCATGATAAGGTTTATAACACTGTAATTGTAATTTGGGAGAAACTTTGTATCTGAAGGAAAATGATATAATTGGCATGATAAGGTTTATAACACTGGGACATCATGCAACTATATCTTCCTTTACAATGATGAGAGAAATATGAACACAAAGATATATAAGGATTTATCATGATTACAAATTTTACAAGCTATCCAGTTATAGCTCCACTTGAATGAAGTAGCTGTGACCTGGTGATTCCCCACATTTTCTGCATACTTCGGAATAACTCAGAAAGTATGTAACTTAGAAAATTAGCATTTGCTGTGTGTATAGCTTCTGTTATGATTATGAAGGACCATAAGTTTCAACATTCTTTAATAGAAGTTATTTGCAAAAAAACATGCAGCGAGCTATGCCCCCTAATTGGGGGCAATTCCTTGCACCCCCCATGAATCAATAATTAGAACAAATTACAAATCTGAGAGTACCAATAGAATAAGCATTCCTTTATTAGTGTATATCAATTAATTAAAATAAAAAAGTATGGAATTTTTTACACTTGGCAAATCTTTTCTGATGCTAGTCCTTTGATGCAGTAGTTTCTGACGGTCAAGAGAAATTCATTTTTCATTTCATAGCAGGTAACCAGTTTTTTCTGCAATAATCTGAAAATTAAATCAAGTGGAAGTCATTTATTCACATTCTGAAATAATAATGACTGAATTGTCAGTAAATGATCACATATCGCAAAAAACAACCTTTCTAAAAATACTATAACACAAATAAACATGGTCTTTTTCCAATTCTATGGCAAACTTATTGCATTAACATGAATAAGAGACATGCAAGGCATGTTTAGTTTTACCTCAATTTGAAGACGTCGTAATGAAAGTTTGCTCCTAGGGGTTGGACTGAAGCTTACACTGTGGCCATGACTTGTCACCCAGTGGTGTTGCCATCAGGTCACTACAAAGACTATTCACAACACACCAACAAAGCCTGAGTGCAGACCAAGACATGAAGCACAAATGCCTCAGTCCACCAGAACTGTGAAAGAACAAAAATAATGAGACAAAAGAATTTAAAAAAATTGTGCTTCTGAAACTGATCACACAAGAATTCAGTTAGTCACAAAAATATATTCTAAAAATGCATGCATACAATAATCCTTATGGATTGAACATCAGCAAATATTCAAACATATAAATTCATCATACATCAGATCCATAAGAAGTTTGCTCATAGTGAGTGATATCCATCAACTGCACAATTTCAGTAGGCAACCATTCCACACATAAATACTAATGCATCTTGCACTGAAGGACCTACTGAGAGACCTTGGAGCCAATTTGTTAGCAAATCCACAGACTAACCATGCAAAATTTTTCAGTATTCAATCAGGTCTGCCATCAGGAAACCCACCCTGAACAGAATACCAATCCAGGCTCCTAAAACAACTACCATAGTTTTTATCAGAAAATCCATCAATGTTTCTGCGCCATCTTTTCTGAATAGATTCAAGCAACATAGTCTCTAAATATCTGGTATATCAAAAGCAGGGTGCATTTGAAGCACCAGTGTTCCAAAGCAGGTGTTCCCCAGCGCTGTATCCTTGAACCACTGCTGTTGTTGATATATGTTAATCACATCACTGGTCTTATATGCAAGCTCAAATCATTTGCATGATGATCCCATGACCTCTGGATCAACTTTTTTTTTGCGCTCCCTCATTGGACCTGCATATGGGTGGTGGGGAGTTTGTTTCGACGGTGGAGTGGTAGCTTCTCACCTTTGCAGCCACCAAGGCTCAAAACACCAGATAGTCAGGTGCACCAAGCCTGGAGAGACCAGCACAGTAATGCGCGCCAGCACTAACAGGTAATCCCCAAAACAACAAACTGGAAGAAGCTGGAAGGGATGCACAACACTGGCTCTCAGAAAACACACCCAAAGCCACTCGTATGAAAATCACCAAGCACAACTATAACTAAGACAGAAAAAAAAACTACAGGATGCATCATAACACAAAACCACAATAAGACTGAAAACACAACAAGCCCCTAGCACTTGAACAATCTATTCCTTCAAAACACAGCTAATTACATATATATAAACATATAT